>JAODPA010087443.1:0-24538 GCA_025585075.1 Nepenthes mirabilis
CTCAGTTTTCTCTCTGATACCAACTGTGACGACCCGACTTTTAATATCATCAAAAGCCGTTGTCAATACTAATTCATATAATAAAATTATGAGTATAAAAATTTTTCTTTTCTTTACATCCAACCTGAGATGCATTCTAAAGATTAGAAATTTCATAACTCCCAAAATGTCACGGAAACAAACTACATTCAATAGCAGCGGAAATAAAATTACAAGTTTCCTCAAACTAAATAAACAAAACTCCCAAAAGTCTGCTCCAGCCAGCATAAACATAGGACTCTACTCGACTTCGTCCTCCATAAGCTTGTCATCTGAAAATTTGCAAGAGTGAGCTTACAAAGCCCAGCAGGATACTCACATGCAGAAAACACAAGCATATAATCGAAATATAGATCATAATATAGCATAATAAAAAGAATCATCATATCATTTTTTTTTCTTTAGTTCATGTTCTTTCATCTTGTCTTTATCAAAATCATTCGGAATTCATATCATCTTTAGGGACCGGACGGGAGCGGACAACATCGAGGACGGGTTGTGTGCTACCCCACAACCTAAAGCCGTATCCCCTCATTATGCTCCCCGGGGCGGGAGGTAATGCCTTTAACCCGGCATACGGGGCCATAGTCCAGAGTTCTTGTGCCACCAAAAGGTCCCCTCCCGTGGCCCAGGAGGCATCCTCGAGTGTCACTCCAATATCCTTCATCCATCTTTAACAGCAAGTTTAATGGAAACTCGGTTCTTGGTTCGTGTTCTTTATTGGCCAATCATAGTTCAAAAGTCAGAAGAGTTCCACTTGCTGCCCATAATCCATATGTTTACTTATTCATTGCCGAAGTTCATATCATCAAAGCCGGAGCTCAATTCATGCAAAAACCGAAGTTCATTTCATGCAACAGTAGTCGGAGTTCATTTTATGAAGAAGCCGGAGTTTGAAGTCTTTCAAAATCGGAGATTATTTACTTTAGCCCGAGTTCGTTTTCTTTAATCGAAGGCCAGAGTTCGTTTCTTTAGTTCAAAAACCGGAGTTCTTTATTTATGAAGGACGGAGCACAATTACATTATACTCCAAAAGTCGAAAATTCTTTAATTAGGGACGGAGTGCCGTTTTCTTTTTAAAGGACGGAGGACTTGGACGGGTCTCTAAACGGACGGAGTGCTTTTGTCTTACAGAAATCCGGAGTGACTTGTCTTAACTAATTCGGAGTTCAAGGCCGGAGTGGCTTTTCTTTTAAATTCCGGAGTTCAAAGAGACGGAGTGGATTTTCTTTTAGAGAATCCGGAGCTCAAGGGCCGGAGTGGATCTTCTTTTAAAATCCGGAGCTCAAAGGGACGGAGTGGATTTCTTTAAAATCCAGAGCTCATAGGACGGAGTGGATTTTCTGTAAAATCCGGAGTGCTCAATCCGGAGTGCTCAATCCGGAGTGCATTTCTGTAAAATCTGGAGTGCTCAATCCGGAGTGCTTTTCTGTAAAATCCGGAGTGCTCAATCCGGAGTGCTTTTCTGTAAAATCCGGAGTGCTCAATCCGGAGTGCTTTTCTGTAAAATCCGGAGTGCTCAATCCGGAGTGCTTTTCTGTAAAATCCGGAGTACTCAATCCGGAGTGCTTAAAGGGACGGAGTTCTTTTAATAACGCAAGGGCCGGAGTATATTTTTTTTTCACAGTGGACGGAGCACTAAATTCATTAAGGGCCGGAGTACTTTTTCACAGTGGACGGAGCACTAAATTCTTTAAGGGCCAGAGTGCATTTTCACAAAGCGCCTAATTCATTAAAAGCCGGAGTGCATTTTCACAGCGGACGGAGTGCTTAGTTCATTAAAGGCCGGAGTGCATTTTCGTTTTCTGTAAGGACGCCGAAGTTCATTTATCTTGCATTTCAAAGATTGAATTTGACAGAATATAGACAGAATATATCAAAATCATGCATAACAGAATTTCATTTAAACATGCATCTTAGTGTGAGCAGTAAAAGTATTTTTATACAGAATTTCATATAATTTCATAGCAATATAAATAAGACATGCATTTTTGAAATAGAGGTGAGAATCTTGCCTGAATTCTTTTATACTTTGCCTAAGCTTTCGGCCTCCTTCTTTACTAAGACTTTCTAGTGGTGCATTTTTGTTAGGTTCTTTGTCCCTATTTATAGCACGTGAGAAGGTGGCCATCATTTATTGTTTTTCCCTATTTTCCAACGTTGCCATAAATAATCCTTCCTTTCCCACGCAGATTTTGTTTTCCATCACGTATCGGGAACTGCAGCCATTCAATGCTGCTCCTTCCCGAAATTCTGCCAAACAGTGACCGGACTTCTTCAACAAGTCTGGACTGGCATTTTACTCAGGAAATCCGGAGTGATCCGGACGCGTTTCTACTTCAAGAATCCGGAGTACTTTAAGCACTCGTTTTCAGTTCGGAAATCTGGACAGCAATTTTCTTAATAAAATTTTCGGACTTCTTCACCTTTGGATTTCCGGTCAATGGGCGTTGACCGGACCTGATGATTAACATTTCCTTATTCAAATTTTTGGGTCGTTACAAGATGTATGTGATGGGAATGGGTTTTCCCGAGTTGTGAATCTGTATCACAAATGTAAACTCTTCCTCTCCAAGTTTTGGAACAAATCTTGAAACTAGGACCATGATTCATAGGGGTAGTAACCTATGGCTTACCATGTCCATTACGGTGTGAACCCGAGGAATACTTGGACACGTATTCTGGCCGCTCGTAGGAGTGGGTGATGTTCATGATACGCTTTAGGAAACTACTCTGGAAGAATGAGGATTGCCCTGGTCCCCGGGGGATACGGGGCGATTGAGATGGTCGAGTGCTGCCGGCCTAAAATGTAGTCGTTTGGGTAAATGTTGCATGGTGGAGATGTAACCGATGGTCGAGTGTTGCAGACCTAAACTATAGCCATGGATTTAGAATGTGTAGCGAACACATTCCTTTCCTCGTTCTCTCACAACGTTGGTTAGTACGGCCTACTAGCTCGGGTCCACAAAGATGATATAATGATGAAAATGAATAATACCTAATCGATGTAATCATGAGAATTCAGTGAATTCCAGATGTTTCCTGATCCCTCTTCTGATTCATGATTATTGAGATTACTTATTTTTCCCCCTCTTTCCAGTTGTTCTATTATTTACCTACGAGTATTGAGTTATGATTACATTTGTTGAGCTGTACGCTCACCTGTAATGGCCCAGATTTTAAAACATACGAAATACCAGTCATCAAATCCTTGTAAACAGATCAACGCCAGTTGACCGGAAAATATAATAAGAAAAGTAAATTGGCGTCAAGATGAAATCAAGTTCGGCCCTTATTGGATGAAAATCTAGTCCGGATTTCCTTTGATAAAAAGAAGTCCAGGTTTCCTTTGATGAAAAACAAGTCCGGTTTTATTCTTAAGAATCAAGTCTAGCCAAGGCTGGAGTATATTATATGAATGTAAGGCCGAAGTGACTTGAAGACCGGAGTGGCTTTGTGGAGGTCAGAGTAGCATTGTGGTTATTAAGGCCGAAGTGGAATTGTGGGAAGAAAGCCGAAGTTGATGATCCGGTCAACAAGTGTTGATGATCTGGTCAACAAATGTTGACCGAAAGTCGTGTACAAATAATCCGGTCAACGCCGATAGTTGACTGGAATGTGATTACATGAGAAAGTTAAGTCCTGCTAAGTTCAATTAACCTGGAATTTAATGTGTTTACATGAGAAAGTCAAATCCTGCTAGGATCAGTTCATCAGGAATTTAATGTGTTCATATAAGAAAGCTAAATTCTGTGAATCAGGAATTAATTGAGAAATCTTAATTCCGTTGGGTGCAGTTAACCAGGAATTTATGAACTCCTTAATTAATGATCTAATTATTAAGGAAACTTTTTGGAAATTAATAAGAAATATTTTTCCTGTACTACCAATCATTAATAATGGTCATCATTAATAAGAAACATTTCCCCTGTACTGCTAATCATTAATGGCAGTTATCAGATGCAAGGCCTAAAAATAAGAATTAGAAGAATGAGAAGGAGTCACGTGATAGAGTTGCTTGTAACAGAAGGCCAAAAGTTCAAGGCAAAGTAGAAGAAACCCAAGCAAGATACTCACCCCTTTTTTCAAGTTCATGATTATGCATGATTTCTATGCTAGTATATTTGATATTATATGAACTTATATGATGTTTATTCTATTCTTTTCATATCTGATGCTTAAAGTATGATTATTTGTCGATAATTGCATGTTTAAGGAAAAGACTTCATGATGTTCGATTTTGTATGATTATCTGTCAATTCATATGAACTTTGATAATCATATGTTTTTGAAGAAAAAGTACTCCGCCTTTGAAAAAGAGCTCAGCCCTTTTTAGAAAAGTATTCCGCCATTGAAGAAGAACTCCGCCTTTTGAGAAAAATACTCTGTGCTTTTACAAAAAAGAGCTCCGTCCTCTTGAAGAAAAAGCACTCCATCCTTTTACGAAAAAGAGCTCCATCCTCTTGAAAAAAAAGCACTCCGCCCTTTTACGAAAGGGAGCTCCGTCTTTTGATGAAAAAGCACACCGTCATTTTAAGAAAGAGCACTCCGGTTTTAGAGCTCCGAATTTTAAAGAAAAATCACTTCGGTTTTTAGAACTCTAGATTGAAAGGAACTCCGGCTTTTAAGAACTTCGGATTTAGAAAAGAACTCCGGCCTTTGAAAAGAACTTCGGATTTTGAACTCCGCCTTTTTAAGAAAAGAACTCCGGCTTTAAAAAGAACTTCGGATTTAAGATTATACGGACTTCAACTGATGAAGTAAAGAACAAGGCTATATGAAAATGCGTATAATATGGACAGCAAGTAGAACTCAACGACTTTTGAACTATGATGGATGGCCATTAAAGAACAAGAACTATGAACCGAGTCTCCATTAAACTTGCTATTAAAGATGGATGAAGGATATTAGAGTAACACACGAGGATTGCCTCCTGGGCCACGGGAGGGGACTTTCTGGTGGCATAAGAACTATGGACTACGGCCCCTTATGCCGGGTTAAAGGCATTACCTCCCGTCCCGGGGAGCATAATAAGGGGATACGGCTTTAGGTTGTGGTGTTACACACAACCCGTCCTCGATGTTGTCCGCTTCCGTCCGGTCCCTGAAGATGATAAGAATTCTCAATGGTTTTTATGAATTTTCAGTAGACAAGACAAGAAGAAAAAGACTAAGGAAATTCCAAACTAAAAGACATGATGATTTTCGTATGCTAAATTATATTCGCTTATATATATATGCGTTTATGTTCTCTGTTTTCTACACGTGAGTATTTTGCTGGGCTTTGTAACTCACTCTTGTTATTTTCAGATAACGAAAGGCTCATGGTGGACGAAGTTGAGTAGAGCATTATAGTGTAGCCAAATAGTTCGGTTGGCCGGAGCTGATTAAATGAAGAGCTTGTTTAATTATTTTGATGTTTTGTGGAGACTTGTAAAACTGTTCCACTGTTATAAACTTATTAATGTTAGCATGTTTCTGTGTTATGAATAAAAGTTATAATAAGCATCTCAGGGCAATTTGGTCCGGCTAACATTAGAGTTGGCCGGACAAGTTTGAAATCAAACCGGTGGGCTAGCTTTATATAGTCTGGCCTCATGAGATCCTGTGTATGATTGAAAAGAAAATTTTTATGTCCACCTTGTTAATATTTTAAGACAAGGATTTAGGCTTGACGACAGCTTTATGCGGTGGAATAAAGTCGGGTCGTCACATCACCCATGCTGTTTTCCTTCCAGATGAGAACACTTAGCCGACGCCGGATTAGTTAGAGCAAGGAGAGAGACTTGCTTGAAGATATTAGCTGGATGTCAAAGCTTGAAGATTGGATTATGTTTATCATATTAGAATGTAAACAGCCACTCATGGATGAATGTGGCTTATTGTTATGTTATGGTTTGTTATACTTTCGCAGGATTTGATGATTCAGTTAAACTTCTGCATTTATGTTGATGTTTTGAGCTTTGTTTTATTATAGATGGCATCTCTCTAATTCTAATACAGTTGATAGGAGTACTGTATTAGAGTCATGGATGATATGGCATATATTATGATCTTGTGTGATGTGTTGTAGGCATGTGTTAATTATTTTGGTTAGATGTGTGCTTGTTCAGGATGTATTTGAGCAGGTTGTATTTTTTTTGTTTTCTTCCAGTTGCAGAGGAGACTCTGTCAAAATTTCTGTAGAATCCATAAGTATTAATGATGGACTATAGTTGTGTTGCCAATGACGGAGGTTATTCATTGGAGAATAATCTGGTCCGTCACAATTGGTATCAGAGAAAAAGAGATGCCATAGGTTTGATCTGAATCGTATGCGGAAGCCTAGGTTAGATTAAGATTGATTGAATAAGTAATCAAAGGCGTGTGATGACTAAGTTAGTCCGGGTAGTTTTGGTTACCCCAATCCCAATGACTTAGGCTTACACTAAATTAAGAGTGATGATTTAGTTCGATTGGCTAGCTTATGTGTCCTCGCTAGTGTTCAAGGAGTGACTTAATGCAAAATGTCTCGATCTCAAGGAAATATTAGTAGTGGCTCTTAGATGAGGACTACTAATATTAGTGATTCGTTGTAGGGTCAAGGGGAAAATGGTGTATAGAGACATCTTAATGTTGGAATTTGATTGGTGTCAATTGGGTTCTTGAATTAATCATTGTTTATTTGAGGCCTAAGTTAATTAATTTTGGTTTGAGGTTTAAGTTTGATCGGCTCTTGGTTGAAGTTCTTAGGTTGGTATTTTGCTACGAAGGATTGCCTGATCAACCTAGCAAGTGTAATGAATAGGGTGGAGCCATCGGCTTGAGATTGGTATGATTGGAGTAAATTTCGGGTATATCAAGTCCTAGGATGATAATTCATGATTATTTTGGAAAAATGCTTAAGTGTTTGGACTTTTGCGTAGCCCCGAGTTATATTGAGGTTGAAATGTGGAATCTTAGACTTAAGATGACGTTGCGGTGACCCCATGTCTGGTAGAAGATGTGGCGTGTTGCCCCATGTTAGATAGGAAGTGAAGTTGACCTCGGTTGGTTGACGTGAGAAAGATCATGGGTCTCGGGGATTAAGAGATATTGCCCTATGTGTTTATGGAAGCTATTTGGGTGAATGCCTTGTGTCGGTAAGACTCTCGGGAGCATGCTTCAATAGTGGTTGGCTTGATCGTAAGATTGAGGGATGTCTTTATTTATGGACAGGCGGTGAAAAGGTTCAGTGTTTTAAATAAGGGTCCTAAGGTATTAACTCAATGTGTTAATGTCACCTGTCGTGACAGGAGGTAAGGCTCTTGGGTTTAATATTGTGATCTGTTGTCGTTTTGGGGATTCCGAGCCCATGTTGCACTGTGTTTTAAGTTATGTGTGATTGGAGGACCTAAGCTTTGTAATAGCGGCAAAGGTGACCTAGTACTTGGAAGGACAAAAGATATATTAAAGTAGATATTTATGTACAAATCTTCGATAAATGTTTTCCCGAAGGGATTTGGGGACTATGATCTAAGTTATAGATAGTATGGTCATTGGATTAAGGATAGTTTGTATCCTCTAACCTTGAAGTGAAGAAATCCAGTGCCTTACGATCAGAGTTTCGATGGTGATGAAGCATGAGAGAAATAAGTGGATTGCTGAGATAGAAGATGAAATTTCTCAATCTTGATGTCACAACACTTGCATCTTTGGGATCTCGATTATATATATGGTTTTGTGATTCCTAGGTTTATTTAATTAAGGATCTAAGTTCGATATAAGTGGTGTCGAGGTTGTGATATTTTTAGAGTTCGTGGATACGATTGGTTGGGTTAACTTGAACTATCTTGTGGTGCCAATCTTGACATGACGTTAGAATGATTTGGTCAGTAAGTTATCTGGTCGATTTGAATTGTGCTAGTAAACATATTGTGCCCTGTAATTGAATTGTGCGATTTTGGGTATGAACTCGAGATAGTTAAAGTATTAAGTCTTAATCTGATCTTAATAGTAGTTCGATGGGCGAACTGCAGTGCTAATATAGTTAGCTTGGTAAAGGATAACATCCTGCAATTGGGTTGTGGGATCTAAAGCGTAAGTCTGAATTGATGAAGGTGTTAGGAGATTAGTATTGACTTCCCAGCCAAGTATCTAATGAGAATCTACGCTAAATCCAATTTGTTTATGCGACAACATCCAGAGGATATTTGTGGTAGCTGAAAGATTTTGGTCGTGTGACTATTTGATCGAGGATGTTATCAAAAGGAAGATTTGGCTGATTTATCTTTTATCGGTAATTTGAGGTTATGTCGACATCGATGCTAATCATTGAGGATCTTAAGCAGGGCCATGGAAGTATCGGCTTTGGTGTCATGGTAAAATATTCCAGAACCTTCGAGGTAAATAGATGGACCGATAAGGTGGTTCACGAATTTCAAAAATGGCTAGGAGATTAATGATTGGATCAGCAGACTTTATGGATGGATAGGCGTAGTCCATGGGCCGTTGTGAAGGCTTGATGAATTCTAAGGTCGATTTGGGTCCATAGCGTATCAATTGTGGATCAATGGAAGTTATAGCCCCGGCGGTATTCAGGATAAGGATATGGCCACTATGAAGTCCAAAAATGTCGTTTGGGTTTTGTTGACTCGTTGGCGTTTCATAAAATTTTATGGGTTTGATCTTTTGGCCATATTCGGGTCCATGTTGGGGTGACTTCATTGATGAATTCAAAGGAATAATGGGGTGTATGTAGTTATTTGAGGATTATGTCATAATTTCTGACGGCTAATTATCCGTATGGCCCCATTGTGAAGGGAGTGCAAGTTTTGCTAAGGGAATGCCTTGTTAAGTTTGTGGCTCTTTGGTGACATGATTTTGAGATAAACAAGATTGTAAGTGATGGATAATTGGGGAGACCAATTAGTGTCATGAAAGCGTACGATCATCTAGGATCTAACCGAAGCTGTTAAGTGACCTGACAAGTATTCCTTGGGAATTTCTGTGTCGGTAAGACGATCAGCGTGAGAGAGATTTGTAATTGATAGGTCGAAAGATAAAAGGTAATTTCTATGGAATAAAAAGGTATTAAGAGGCATTCATGTCATTTGGATTGACCCCTAATGGGTTTGATAAGTTATCGTGGAATGTAATGCCTTTGAGAAACGTTAAGGTTATGTGACTCTCACGTCATGATAGGTGGACACATTTGAATTAAGTAGGGGAGAAGTTCATGATTAGTGTTACCCCCCATATGCAAGTCGGATTTAGCCATTGAAGTTCCATTTAGAGAGCTTATGATGTTGTCCTTGAAGATAACTCTTATCAAAAATTTTAAGAGCCAGAATAATTGTGTCATTAAGGAATATGATCTTATGATATTGCATGTGAACAGATCTGTTTAAAGGTTGGGAAGGTGAACCTCAGTGTTTTTTTGTGAAGGAAAGCAGACATCAATGCTGACAATTGATGTTAGGAGCTTTAATATGTCTTCGAAGTTTCCTAGAAGATGTGAAAGGTAAATCGCGAGTAAGTCCAAATGATTGGATAATAGGATGCCATGTTCTTAGTTTGGGAGACAGAATCGTATTCAATCTATGGGAACTAGGATTTCATGAAATATGAAGTCCTTATGGTTTGTTCAGTATGGTTAGAGCAACCCACTTATCATAATTATGGAAGACGTATTCGGATTTGGTTCAGTTGGCTCATTGATATGCCAACGGGATCTTGAGGTTACTAAGTAATCAAAATTTTAAGAATTCTGGGTAATGATTTAAAGTTATGTCAACTCTTTAGGTGATCGCTATGATTATAGTTTTGAATGTGGCGTAATTGGATGATTGGGCGATTTGTCTTCACGGTATGGCTATCCTAGGATCGTATTAATCAGAGTAGCGTAGCGTAAGCGTTGTGGGCCCATGGCCCAGAGATTTCTAAATAAGGTTGAGGTCCTTGTGATCGAATTCTTTCGAGGATTGGAATGAATTAAAGTGAAAGTTCATTGGTCCGTTTGAAGCATCGGATTGAATTGGAAGAATGTCCGGCATGATTGTAGGTCACTTTTGGAATATCTAGGGATCGTTATAAGGTCTTCCTTGTATCAGTGGTGGAGAGAATCAGTAAGTGTCTTGGTTAAGCTGTTCTAAGAGGCTAAGGATTTGTTTTGTGATGAGGATTAGAATGATTCATTGCTTGAGGTTCCTAGAATAATCGTTGTCTGAGGGAATGATTTTTGGATGCGGGAAAGATTACCTGTAATTATGAGAATTTGAGATTCTTTAAATTTCGAGGACGAAATTTTCATAAGTGGGGGAGAATTATGAGGTTTCGGGTCTAAAAACTTGATAATGATGAGGTAATTAATACGCTAATGATCAATACTAGGCTTATGGAATGAATAAGGTTGGGTATCGGAAGGAAATCGAGAAGAATTTGGGTTCGTGCTGCTGAAGGGCTGCCAGCAGGCTTGCGCCGTGGCTCTAGTGCGTTTTCCAGAATTGCGCCTGCCCGCTAGCCGCTCAAGCTTTGCTCGAGTGCGCTTTCAAGAATTGCGCTCGCCTAATTCTCACTCGAGGCACGCTCGAGCGGTGGCACCTTTTTAAGTTGCGGCTGCTTCTCTTTTCCTCATTTTCCCCACAAGTTGGAAGCTTCTAGAGAGAGAGGGAGTGCCGGTTTTAGTGAGAGAATGGTGGAGATCGAGGCCGTAGAGTCTGAATCCGTCCGAGAGCTAGTTATAAATGTGAAAGCACGCGTCGAGGCAAATGTTCTCATACTCACTTCTCATTCTCTTTCGATGTTTTGTTTCATTTGATTGGGTATTTTGTGTCGATACCCATTATTAATGTTAGAATCTTGAAACCCATGATTAATGACCAAGGAATATGTAGTTAGTTGTTCGAATCATGTCCGATTCACTAGGTTTGGTTTCACCGAAACCCAAACCCAGGAAATTGGGGATTTCTCGTTTTCCTTCCGTGGATCGTGAAATTGACCTCAAAATGTGAATCCCCACGTCCCAATGACATATATATGTCAGCCACGAGTTTGATCTCGCACTTTTATACCCGATCGCGATTTCCCGGCCCTCTAAATTGGCCTTGACACGGTTCACCCGAGTGTAAAGGGGGAAATTGCATATTTTCACCTTCGTTGTATGTTGAATCAACCCCAAAAGATAAATCACCATGTCCCAATTGTGCATTTGTACCAACTGGACGCTCGATTTCACAAGTATCGAACCGTCCGCGATGTCCGGATGCTCTAAAAGAGGCCTGACACTGTTCATCCGAAAATAAATGGGAAATTTACATGCTTTGCCCTCGTTTAATTGTTATGAAAGTGATGTCTAAATATTGTGTTAAAGTGTAAGCCCCGAAAATGTGTATTTGGGCACCGGGAGCAAGGAAACGAGTCCAGGAGGCTTCTAAAATGATACGTGATTGTCAAATGTATGAAATTCGAAATTTTCTTGTGAACATGAATTGAATTGTAATAACGGGATTGAGTCCCACAGAATGTTGTGAACCGAGCAAGTAAATGGAATGGAATCCATATTGTGCTTTGTGATGGAATGATCTCCCGGATGGAGATGTATGTGATGGGAATGGGTTTTCCTGAGTTGTGAATGTGTATGGCAAATGTGGATTTTTCCTCTCCAAGTGTTGGAACAAATCTTGAAACTAGGACCATGATTCATAGCGGTAGTAACCTTTAGCTTACCATGTCCATCGCGGTGTGAACCCGAGGAATACTTGGCCACGTATTATGGCAGCTCGTGGGAGCGGGTGATGTTCGTGGTACACTTTAGGAAACTACTATGGAAGAACGAGGATTGCCCTGGTCCCTAGGGGATATGGGACGATTGAGATGGCCGAGTGCTGCCGGCCTAAAATGTAGCTGTTTGACTAAATGTTGCATGGTGGAGATGCAACCGATGGTCGAGTGCTGCAGACCTAAAATGTCGCCGTGGCTTTAGAATGTGTAGCAAACACATTCCTTTCATCGTTCTCTCACATCATTGGTTAGTACGGCCTACTAGCCCGGGTCCGCAAAGATGATATAATGATAAAAATGAATAATCCCTAATCGATATAGTCATAAGAATTCAGTGAATTCTAGATGTTTCCTGTTTCCTCTCCTGATT
Source organism: Nepenthes mirabilis (assembly GCA_025585075.1). Classification (NCBI taxonomy): domain Eukaryota; kingdom Viridiplantae; phylum Streptophyta; class Magnoliopsida; order Caryophyllales; family Nepenthaceae; genus Nepenthes; species Nepenthes mirabilis. The sequence continues at coordinate 12,148 of JAODPA010087443.1, forward strand.
CATGATTATTGAGATTACTTATTTTTCCCCCTTTTTCAAGTTATTCTATTATTTGCCTACGAGTATTGAGTTGTGATTACATTTGCTGAGCTGTACGCTCACCCTTGCTGTTTTCCTTCCAGATGAGAACACTTAGCCGGCGTCGGATTAGTTAGAGCAAGGAGAGAGACTTGCTTGAAGATATAAGCTGGATGTCGAAGCTTGAAGATTGGATTATGTTTATCATATTAGAATGTAAACAACCACTCATGGATGAATGTGGCTTGTTGTTATGCTATGGTTTGTTATGCTTCCGCATGTTTTGATGATTCCGTTACACTTCCGCATTTATGTTGTTGTTTTGAGCATTGTTTTATTATAGATGGTATCTCTCTAGTTCTAATATAATTGATAGGAGTACTATATAGATGGCAGATGTTGTGATCTTGTGTGATGTGTTGTAGGCTTGTGTTAATTATTTTGGTAAGATGTGTGCTTGTTCAGGATGTATTTGAGCAGGTTATATTTTTTCTGTTTTCATCCAGTTGCAGAGGAGACTCTGCAGAAATTTCTGTAGAATCCATAAGTATTAATGATGGACTGTAGTTGTGTTGCCAATGACGGAGGTTAATCGTTAGAGAATAATCTGGTCCGTCACAGTTGGTGTAGATTGTATTGATAAGATATTATGCCTTACAATCAAATTATAAATTCTGAATAAGGTATAGTTGATCCAATTGGGGATAAGCATTATGTTTAATTAGCAAATGAGACCACTCCTTTGAAGTCCATTTTGTGGTCCCTAAGGAATTTAGTTGTATAAGTCTTGAGAATATAAATTTAAAGGAAAAGATCAAGCTGATTTCCTTTCATGAGTAAATGAGGTTATGTTCGGATCAACACTAACTTTAAGTTTCTTCAATGCGGAATTGAAGAAGCTTCAATTAGGTACCATTAAGAATACCTTAGAACTTTTAGGTAAGCAAGATTAACTAATGTGGTTATTTGTGGATGATTGTGCAATTGGTTACTCAGAAGACTAATCAATCGATAAGTGGGCACAAGGAATGGATAGGTGATTTCTAAGATCAATCTGTATTCATAACGTGTTGATTGTGGATAATCAAAAATTATGCCCACGACTGCATTCGGGTGAGGATATGGCTACTACGAAGCTCAGGAACATCGTATGGTTTTTTTAGAGGTCCATTGACATTTCATAAATATTATGGCCTGGATCTTTCAGCCATATTTTGGTCTATATTAAGATGACCTCATTGATGGATTCAGGGAATGTATGAAGTATGTACTCCGTTGGAAATTATGAATTTATACATCATATTAAACAAAAGAAAATACAAGAATTACAAGAGAATCATTTCATTCAAAACTTTAAAATATGCACTAATTCAGAGAGGGAAGCGAATATACTAGCAGTTCAGGAAAACCTTCAAAGCTTTAATTGACAAAAATCATACAGGACTTTCAGTATACACGTTATGCAGTTGACAAAGGTTACACACAACAGACCTCACAACACCTGAAAAAAAACTAAATACAAACACACGATAGTAAATACAATGATACGGGTAGAAAGAAAACTAAGGTATTTACAAGGTTTGAAAAGGGTTGATGTATTGATGTGAGAAGAGAAGGAGAGACTTCATATTTGGCTCTTGTTTTTTTCTCCTTTGGAGTTCTCCTCTTGGAGTTTCATTCTTCTGCTGAGAAATGAAGTGCAGGCGTTCTTATATAGCCGTCTTGAGATCATCTAAGCCATTGATCAAAAGCTAAGTGATGACGCTTTAGTTGTTATGCGTCTCTTCAATTTGTTTTATGTCTTATCTATCTTTATCTTTTACTTTAAGTTGTTTTACATCTTGTCATTCTTTTTGCACTGTTGGAGAAAGTTGCGAATCTTACTATTCATTCATACACTTTTTACTATTCATGAATAGTGATCTGTCAGCGTACGGATATGTCTTTATGAGAGCATTTGCAGATGGAATAGAGATGTGATAGGTACCTATAAGCAATATGTTAGAGGAAAACGTTTTTTTTTTCAGAAACGAAGAGCACTGGTGAACGGAAGTATTTGAATATTATCCATAAAGAAAATGGTATATTCCACGAAATCAAACATCTAATGCGGACCAAGGTCTTTAACTGTTGAGAAATCCCGTGCAAGAATATTATAGCGATAGAGATGCTTGGCAGTGGTGAAGATGAGCCATGTTCCATTGCTAAGGGTATATCGAGATATTACAAGTCGAATTTTATTAATAAGATCGAAAACTGTAACAGTCAAAAGATGGATCCAATTTGTCTGTTTCCTGATCCAGATCGTAAGCTGTTGACGTTGTTCAAATTTAACAAGGGCAATAGTGGCCTTCTGAGATGTATGAGTTTGCCGCTTAAAAAGTTGTAAATCCTAGCTGAAAACGTCCGCAGAATTCTAGGCATCAGATGGTAATTGCAATGTAGTAGAAATACCATTTGTCAGATAAATAACTTGAATATAAGGAGACCGGTTAAACTAATCACATAAGAAGTAAAGTTCATCTAGTGGAAGCACTATGTAGTTATCCTGTCGAGGAGTCCATGTATATGGTGATTGTGTAAATGGTCCAAACAGTTTTCAAAATTTACAACTTAAAAAGTTGTAAATCCTAGCTGAAAACGTCCACAGAATTCTAGGCATTAGATGGTAATTGCAATGTAGTAGAAATACCATTTGTTAGATAAATAACTTGAATATAAGGAGACCGGTTAAACAAATCACATAAGAAGTAAAGTTCATCTGGTAGTAGCACTACGTAGTTATCTTGTGAGGACCCGAAACCAAAAAAGTAATAATTGGATGTGATTTAGGTGATTAATATCAGTAAAAGGCTAAGTGTGTGGTGAAAAAGTGGTAATTAAAAGTAAAAAGTTAGAAAATGCCCAAATTCAGCAAGCAGCCGAGTGGCGCTTGCTATGGGCTCGAGCCCCCATCGGGCGGAAAAACAAGTGGCGTTCCCAAAGCCTACCGCCCACTAGCCGCTTGAGCCCTCCTATCGAGCGGAAAAACCAGTGGCATTTTTGGATTCCGTCCGCTTGCTGGCTGCTCGAGCGGCAGGCGCAGTATAAAAATGCGATCTGCTTCTCTCCTGTTCATTTAAACGCGATTTAGGGTTTGAGGAGAGAGAGAGAGCGCCTACTTTAGAGAGAGAAGAAGGGAGAACGAGGCCCGAGAGTTCGAATCCATCCTCGAGCAAGTTATAAAGGTGAAAGCCCGCGACAAGGCAAGTGTACCTCGGACGTTATTTTTCATTTTTACCGTTTATTTTGCTTTGAACAGGACGAAAATGATGTTGATGCATGTTTAGAGTAAATAAAGCATGTTTCCTTCGATTAATCAGTTAGATTTCATGTTTGTTCATGTTTATGGAAGTATTTGGCTCCGATTTCATGCATGAACATGTATTATGTGTATATTTTGACATTGAAAGAACATGGCCAAACCCTAACCCGAAATTTTGGGGATTTATGGTTTAAATGTATGATTGAGTATATATATATGGAGTTATGGCATCAATTTCATGAATAAACACATAGTTATAGACCGATTTGTGTCTGGAAGTTTTGGCAATGCACTAAGCACGAAAATTAAAGGGTTTTAGTGATTTTTAACCAAAGCTCCAGTTACAAGAAAGTTAATTGACATCGATGTGTAACTTCTGGTATAATTTATTTTTGAAAATACGAACGAACATATACCGACGAAATTTTCATGTGGATTTAAAGAGGTGCTAAAAGTAAATTGTAAATGTTTTACCTTAAAATAAGAAGGGGTTTTTGATAAAAAAGATGAATGATAGCCGTCCTCGGGGTTTGATACAAGGAGGGAATGATAGCCGTCCTCGGGGCTTGGAACAAGGAGGGAATGATAGCCGTCCTCGGGGCTTGGTACAAGGAGGAAAATAATATGAAGTACCGTTTACTGTTTTACCGATATGCTATATTACAGTAAAATGATGATAATGAATCGTACTGTGAAAAGATGACAGTGAACAGTATAGAGTATTATTTTTAGTTTTACCATGCATCAGTAAAGTTTATAGTTATTATTTTACTGTCTATAGTGTAATGATTTATGAAGCATGAGATTTAATATCGTTATAGTATGCCTTTACTGTTCTTTTTCAAATGATGTTTGATTAAACATTCTGGTTCTGCATGGTTATATGATCGTTTTGGCATAATCGTTTTACAGTTCATATGCATGTACCTTGTTGGGTCTCTGCTCACTGTTTTAGTGTTTCCCCCCTTCAAATGAGATAGTAGAGCTTTTACCCGACGAGAAAGAGTAATCCAAGAGAAGCTTCTGAAGGCTTTTGAGAACTTAGAGTATTTTGGAGCTGTTTTTGAAGAGATTGTGGATGAAAACACTTAGCTGGAAATGTGATTTTGTATACTGATCTCATGTCTGTTGATGTTCTAGAATTTGTAGATTTTTGTATGAAAAGCATATGTTATGTATGACTGTAAAAAGGAAAAAGCTATGCTTCTGCAGGTTCTTAGTTTACCTCCGCTATATACTCTAGATTTACTGTGTAGGTTCTAGATGACATCTCATTATTGACTGTTAGAGTAGTAAATGTTTTATGGATTTGTGCCATGGATGGCACATGTGATCCTGTGAATGATTGTTGTAGGAATTGTAATGACCCAGACTTTAAAAATATAAAAAATTTCAGTTATCGAGTCCAGTCAACGCCAGTTGACCTGAAAGTGTAAAATAAATCGACCTTAAGATGAAATCAAGTTCGTCCCTTACTTGATGAAAAGAAGTCCAGAATGTTCCTTAATGAAAAGAAGTCCGAATTTCCTTAATGGAAACCCAGTCTGGATTTCTATGAAAATCTAGTCAAATTTCTTTGAAAAAGGAGTCCGGAATATCCCTTGAAAAGATGTCCAGATTTCCTTGATGAAAATCGAGTCCAGCCATATAAGGCCGAAGTAGCCTTGAAGGCCGGAGTGTCTTTGTGGTTGGTAAAGCCAAAGTTGATGATCTGGTCAACAAGTATTGACCGGAAGTCATGTCAGAATAACTCGGTAATGGGCCAGATTCCAAAACATAGAGGATCCCCGACGTCGAGTCAAAATAATACGTTAAGGTTGGAATCTGGTCAACGAGTGTTGACTGGAATGCGTGAGGGGATGAGTAATCCGGTCAACGTGAAATGTTTACCAGAAAACGTAAATGGTGGAAGGACGGGAAAAAGGAAAGTGATCCGGCCAACGCCAGTCAGTTGATCGGAATGCGTAAGCAGGAAGCATTTATAAATAAGGAAACCGTATACGATGAAATAATAGTTAACAAGGAAACCCTTAGGAAATAACCAATAAGGAAATTTTGTAATAAGGAAATAGAGTATAAGGAAATAATAAATAATAAGGAAACCTTATAATTAGGAAACCCTGCGAAGTTGCCCCGAATGTTGCCAAGCCGTAACGACGGCTACCAGGCCCAAGGGCCTATAAATAAGAACTAGAGAGCAGGGAAAAGAGGCACTCGATAGGGCTTGCTAGTAGGGGAAGGCCAAAAGGTCAAGGCTAAATAAAGAAATTTAGGCAAAATACTCACCCCTATTTTCAAGTTCATGATTATGCATGATTTCTACACTAGTATATCTGATATTTTATGAACTTATATGATGTTATTCAGTTCCTTTTTTATCTCATGCTTGAGGTATGATTATTATTCGATAATTACATGTTTAAGGAAAAGACTTCATGGTGTTTGGCTTTGTTCTGCCGGGAGAATAATCTTCTGTCGATTAAATGAACTATGATAATTGCATCATTAAAGAAAAGAACTTCGTCCAAAGAACTTCGATCTTTCTATGAACAAAGTAGTCCGTCCTCTTTTGAAAAGTACTTCGGTTTTAAAGAAGAGGAATTTCGACCCTTACGTCTTTAAAGAGCATTCCGTCCGTTTGAAGAAAAAGCTTTTTTTTTTGGTAAGTAAGTGTGTATTTTGGATTAAAGGGAGAAAAGAAATTCACAAAACCAATGTTATAACTCCAAGTTTTTTGACATTGGAGTTAGAACATAAAAAGCTAGGGTATACCCCGAGCAACTAGTACATCAGAGTATAACTCAAAAACCTCTAGGAGGAACAATCTAATAGACCGAAAATGAACAGTCATTTTACATAATCAAAAACTAAATGCACCCCAAGTATTTCAGCAGTTGGAAGCAACATGCAACATCGCTCCAACGCCGGCAGGGAATCAGCAGTAGCTGCACCAGCATATGGAAGCAGCAGATCAGCTCCATCAGCATGAGCAAGGACCTGGAAATCAGCCAATCCATCTTCAAGCAGGCCAAGAAAGCATCAGCACTAGCATATGGCACCAGCAGCAAAAGAGGCACCCATCCATTCACAGCATATCATCAACCTGCCTGATCAGCAACCAGCCTTTAGAAGGGGGCCTACTTCAAAAGCATTGGATGCCTCATCAGCATCCAACGGCCAGACCACCAGCTTTCATGCTTCCAAATCATTGGACCAACATAGGGCCTACATCAAATTCCTTGATTCCAGCAAACACACCTTCAGCAGGGGAGAAGGATGAAACCGGCAACCAACTGCTAACTAGCACCAGTCAACAGCAGGAACATAATCCAAAACATCCACAGCAGTTAGCCAGATAAGCAGCCCACAATCCAGTTAAGGATATTCGGACAGCACAGCATTAGCAACTGTAACTGAGCCAAACTGATAGCCTGCATCAACAATAAGCTGGAGATAGCAATTGTGAAAGGCCAGCATAATAATAGGACCATGGGCACCAACAGCTGCTACCATTCACCCATCAGCATCGGCCAACAGCAGCACAGATCAACCACCAGGGGGGCAGCGCAACACATCTCAACCAAAAAGCTTCAAGCCCGGATGGGAATGCGCTCCACCACATCAACAACGACCAACAGCGCCTCACTGAAGCCCCAAAGTAGACAATGCACCAGCAGCCCACCTCAGCAGGACCAACATTAGCCCAGATCATACAATCGGATTCAGACCAACAATAACCCGAAGGAAAGAAGATCACTAGGCAACGGTAGCAGAGCACCTCCAATCACATCCCTGCTAAGACAAACCACAACAAAGCCGCCTACATCCACTACCCCAATTGCAAGCAGCAGTTGCAGCTGCCATTTTGCCACTCCTAGCAGCAGGCAATGCATAACAGAAGATCATCACAAATCGGCCAAAAGGATCAGCCAACGGAGGATCATCATCCAATGCAGTCCAAAAACAGAACTGTTGCAAAGCAAAAACAGTAACAAACTGGCAATATTAACCAGACAACAGCAATCCAATGGACTGCTACACAATCGCACTACATTATAGCAGCGCACATACAGGGCACCACCTCAACAAGAAGGAAATTTAGCAACCAAAGAGTACGTCAGCCAGCTCATCAGCCCTCAGCCGAAGTGTCCCGAACCAGAAAAACACGGGCTCCCCCAACCCAACAAACAAGTGGGACACACAGCGAGAGAACATTCAGAGCAACGCCACAGGACATTCGGCTGCATCAATTCCATCGAGATGAGACAGCAGCCCACTGAGACCTCAGCAATCCGAAGCTCCAGATGCCAACCCACATCAGAAATCAGCAAAAGGAAAGCCCTCACCGCGACCAAAAGGAATCTATCGTCCAATCAGAACTTCGGCCAGCTCTTCAGTACCTCGCCTAACAGTTCGGCTCCAGTGCTACACGGCAACCCCCAACCCGTCCAACAGGAGTGAATACTCAGGAAGAGGAACCTCAGGGCGGTAGCAAAGGCAATCGGAAGCGTCAGATCCTTCAGGAAGCTCAAGAGCCGACGAAAACTACATACAGCAACGCAAACGAAGAAAACTGAATCACCAGGAACCCAGCCTTTCCTTTTCGCAAACCAAGGAGAGATCCGAGAAGAACGTGAGGTGGGCAGCCAGGAGACCGGCCATGGCCGGCTCCGACACCGCCCAGTCAGAGGAAGCCACGCCCTAAGGCATCGCACAAGACGAGCGAAGAGAATAAGGCCACGCAAACGAGCCCACATCCTAGTCAAGCCTCGAAGAGAGACGACGAAATCAGGACAGATCTTCGAAGCCGAAGAGAGCACTCCGTCCGTTTGAAGAAAAAGCACTCCGTCCGTTTAAGAAAAAGAGCTCCGGACTGTTGATGAAAAAGCACTCTGTCTTTTGTTATGGAAAAATCACTCCGGATTTTAGAGCGTCGGATTTTAAAAGAAACAGAACTCTAGCTTTTAGAGCTTCAGCTTTTAAAAGAAAAAGAACTCCGGATTTTAAAGAAAAGTCACTCCGGTTTTAGCATTCTGAATTTTAAAGAAAAGTCACTCCGGCTTTAGCACTCCGGGTATTAAAGAAAAGTCACTCCGGTTTTAGAGATTCAGATTTTAAAGAAAAGGCACTCTGGCTTTTAGAGCTTTAGCTTTTAAAAGAAAAAGAACTCCGAATTTTGAAGAAAAGTCACTCCGGTTTTAGAGATCTGGATTTTAAAGAAAAGGCACTCTGGCTTTTAGAGTTTTAGCTTTTAAAAGAAAAAGAACTCCAGATTTTAAAGAAAAGTCACTCTGATTTTAGCACTCCGGGTATTAAAGAAAAGTCACTCCGGTTTTAGCACTCTGGATTTTAAAGAAAAGTCACTCCGATTTTAGCACTCCAAATTTTAAAGAAAAGTCACTCCGATTTTAGCACTCCGAATATTAAAGAAATGTCACTCCGATTTTAGAGATCCGGATTTTAAAGAAAAGGCACTGTGGCTTTTAGAGCTTCAAATTTTAAGAAAGAGCACTCCGAATTTTGAAAATAAAAGCACTTCGGATTTTGAACAGAAAAACACTCCGGATTTTGAACAGAAAAGCACTCCAAAATTTGAACAGAAAAGTACTTCGGATTTAGAGAAGAAAAGTTCTCCGGATTTTGAAAAGAAAAGTACTTCGAATTTTGAATGAAAAAGGCTTCTTGCTTTGACGAATATGACCTCTGACTTTTGATCAAAGAATCTTTGACTTTAAGGTGATTAAAGGTTACGGACTTCAACTGATGAAGTTAAGAACAAAGGCTTGAAGAACAAGAAAAATGTATTAATCTGGATAGCAAGTGGAACTCTATGACTTTCGACTTCCGAACTATGATGTATAGCCATGAAAAGATATGAACCATGAACCGAGTCTCCCTTAAACTTACTATTAAAGATGGATGAAGGATATTGGAGTGACACTCGAGGATTGCCTCCTGGGCCACGGGAGGGGACTTTTTGATAGCATAAGAACTATAGACTATGGCCCCGTATGCCGGGTTAAAGGCATTACGTCCCGCCCCGGGGAGCATAATGAAGGGATACGACTTTAGGTTGTGGGATTACACACAATCCGTCCTCGATATTGTCCGGTCCCTAAAGATGATAAGAATTTTTAATGGTTTTATGAGTTTTAAATAAGACAAGATAATAAGAAAAATACTGAGGAAATTCTGAACTAAAGACGCGATGGTTTTCGTATGGTAAGTTATGTTCGCTTATATATATATATTTATTTATTTATGTTCTTTGTTTTCTGCATGTGAGTATTTCGCTGGGCTTTATAGCTCACTCTTGTTGTTTTCAGATGACGAAAGGCTCATGGAGGACGAAGTTGAGTAGGACCTTATGGTGTAGCCAAATAGTTCGGTTGGCTGTAGCTGGTTAAATGAAGAGCTTGTTTAATTATTTTGATGTTTTGTGGAGACTTGTAAAACTGTTCCGCTGTTTTAGCTTATCTATGTTAGCTTGTTCTTTGTTATGAATAAAAGTTATAATTTTTAGTAAGCATCTCAGGGCAATTTGGTCCGGCTAACATTAGAGTTGGCCGGACAAATTTGAAATCAAAATCGGTAGGCCAGCTTTATACAGTCCGGCCTCATGAGATCCTGTGTAAAAGAAAAGAAAAATTTTTATGTCCAGTAATATTATTTACTTTTTAGACCTGACGGTAACTGTATTGTATAATTAAGTACTGGCCGTCACAGGAATTGTGAATGATGGATAGTTGTGTGCTTGTTATGGATGATTTTACGGGGTTGTATTTTGGGTTTTTCATCCAGTTACAAAGGAGACTCTGCCGAAATTTCTACAGAAGTCTTGCCTTAGATTTAGACCGTTAATTGTATTATCTGTTTGATGGAAGCTTTTGAGAAAAAAAAATCCGTTCCGTCACATATCCTGTCGAGGAGTCCATGTATATGGTGATTGTATAAATGGTCGAAACAGTTTCCAAAGATTTATCATTGAAAAATAAGCCCATAAACCATCAGCTTCAAGAGCAAATAGGCATCTGTCATTGGGAAATTTCTTCTAATCAAGTCCGCATTCAAAGATAAGGCAATGTCCATAATCTGGAGTAGCTTCATATTGGACAAGTTGTTGTAATTCTACGATGATTGGGATGGATTGATGAGTTTGAAGAGCAGGATTGATAATATAAAGAAAATTCGGTTCAAGAGTGGCGATGGGTAAATAGAAAAATAAGCCATTATTGCAGGCTAATACTTGAAGGAAGTGAACATAGATGAAATCGAGAGCAAAAGGATGAAGTACAGGGTTTACAACAAGGATGAATTGCCATGTGGGGCTGTATTTATATTGAAGGAAATATCCTTCATTATCTTTTTTAAAAGTTTGATAAGAATGATGTTGGACAAAAGTGGTGTTTCATAGAAATTGAAAATAGGATTTTGATATAGAAATAAATTTGAGAAGAGTTTTAACAGAAAACCAACAAAATAATTCAAACAAATGGTTAAAAGTAAAAAGAAGAGAAGACGACTCAGAACAAGTGTAGGTGTTTTGCTTGCTCTATAGAAATTCTCTTGTTAAGAAATCAGATAAAGAGTTCGAAATTCCTTTGATAAATTCAATATCAAAATCAAATACAGATAAAATTGCCTGCTAACGAGCAAATATTTGTTAGGAGACCAAGTTTTTCACATCTTTTTGTAGTACATCTCTTGCAACTTTGCAATTAATACGTAATAAAAACCTTTTATTGTATAAATCACCTTGAAATTTCGAGATGCATAAAATGATGGATAAAATTTCTTTTTTGATAGTAGAAAAATTCTTTTGTGGTCCTAACCATATGCCTGAATGAAATCGAACAATTTCAGGTTAGGCTGTAGCTAATTTTTGTTTTAGTATATCGTCATATCCTAAGTCAGAGGCAACTGTTTCGATAATAGGTAGTGCTTGAGGATGTAGGATACCTAAACATGGCAGGTACTGAACTTGTTGCTTTAATTGTTTAACAATATTAGTGTGTTCATCAGTCCAAGCAGGAGGATTCTTTTGAAGACGTTGATATAAAATTTTACATAGTTGTCTTAATTTTGGTATGAATTCTGCAATATAATTTAAACAACCTAGAAATCTTTGAAGTTGAGTTTTATCTTTGATTTCATTATAAAATTTACTAGCGAATTCAATTGATCTTTGAATAGGTATTATTGAGTATTGATAAATATTAAAGCCTAAAAATCGTATCATTGTTTGAAATAATTTAATTTTTGGTAAGGAAACAACTAATCCATTTTGTTTAATAATAGTTAAAAATTGATAAAGATGTTTAAAATACTGGTCGATTGAAGTAGAGAATACAAGTATATCATCGATGTAGACAATAATAAACTGCATATATGGATTAAATATTTGATTCATTATATTTTGAAATTCTAAAGGAGCATTTTTTAATCCAAATGGTATAACATTCCATTCATAATGACCAAAGGGTACTGTAAAAGCAGTTTTATAGCGATCTTTTTCTTAAACTTGAATCTGCCAAAAGCTAGATTTCATATCAAATTTAGAGAAAATGTTTGCGTTGTATAATCTATTAATTAAGACACGTTTGCTAGGTATAGGATATCGAATCCATTGGAGTTCCTTCTTTAATGGTTTGTAATTAATAACTAATCGGGGTACTCCTCTTTCCTTTTCAGCATTATTCATAACATAAAAGGCAAAACAACTCCAGGGTGATTTAGACATTCGAATCAATTGTTTGTCAAGATCTTGAATCTCCTTCTTACAATATTCTAGTAATTCTTGATTCATTAGAATTAGACGTGCTTTAGTAGGAATTTTACTTTTATGAAAGTCTGATTCATACGGTTGAGAAACCTGATATTATTTTCGATTCCAAAAGGCGGTTGGTAGAGTAGAGCATACTTCTTTTTCAAAACGTTGGAGTAGATTAATAATTTTTGTCTGTACCATAGCTTGTTTAAGTTGTCGTACGATATTAACTGTTTGTATTTCATCTTGTAAATAATTAATTTATTTTTTTAATTATTAGATTTATTTATTTAGAGATTGTC
>JAODPA010087454.1:0-24536 GCA_025585075.1 Nepenthes mirabilis
TGCTAACTTTTATACAAATTAATCCAAATATGTTGAATTTGATGAATATTGTTAGATTTAGCAAAAATTTATGGTAACCTTTATTAGTATGACCTGACCTATAAATAAAATAGAGAGTCCAAATTACTAAGAATGAGTGTAATATGAGCTGACCCAAGAGCACATCATCTGAGATGGAGCCCAATAAACAAGTTTTAGTAATAGTTTGGGTAACTTGGACTAATCAACTAAGTTACCAGGAGATAGAAAACCTCATATTATGGCATATTTCTTGAGGCAATTAAGACTGGTTTAAATGAGCAAGTTGTAGGAGGACAGGTTGTTTTAACAGCCGACTCTTCACGATTAACTGAAATTCTACATCGTTTGTCGATAGCCCATCATAAGCACAAATTTGCCGATGATTTGCACTTTTTAACATAAGGGATGTCTCCCCTCGAGTCACAATCTTAAATATGTATGTTTATAGCTGATCAAAATTGGTAATTACTCCTTATTTTCCGATAGTGGCTCGTGACCTCATTATAAAAAAAACTACCTATGCACAGGTTTTACGTCTGTATAAATGTTAAACCCTTTAGCATAATAAGAGCATCTAAAATTTTTGAGATTAGAGAATCTTTGCACCATAGCAAACAAAGAAACCCTTGGAGCATTCGATTACCAATTTATCACAGTAATATTTAAGGTCCAGTCCGACACACTCAACCTCCACAAAAAAAAAAAGAAAAAGAAAAACATGCTTCATCAGCCCCATGAAACATATTTTCAGAGTATAGTCATTTAATTCTCTCTTTTACCGATTTATTTGTTAAGAGCTAATCATTAATTTGTAATGTGCAGAGTCTAAATTAAAACATCCAATAGTTCGCTTTGAAATTTCTCAAACTGAAATTGAGATCCAATGTACGCATCAAATATAAACTTATTTTTTATAAAAAGTAAAATAAAATAAGATAATTTATTTGGATATATTGCATTCCTCATCAATAAAAAGAAACCAATTTTAGGTATAATAAATAAAATTTAACTCAAACTAAACTAATGCCTTTTTTTTCCCCCGAGCATTTGCAATGGCTTCCAAGATTCTAACTCTTCACACTAAATAAAATTTTCAAAAAAATAATTGAGATTTTTTTTATAAAATATTTTAAATTTTTTTAAATAATTGAGCCGTGCTAACCGGTTCGGTTGAAAACCTTCTTCAACAGTCTTGTACCATAGGGAGGGAAGAGGAAAACCTACCATTCAAATTGTCATAACTGCAAGCAAAGGAAGTAGATGTCAACAACCAGCCAGTCTACAGCCTCTACCAGTCTAACTCTCCATCTTCTCTTACTTAAAACAAAAACTGGCCATCCATCTTCAATCGCAAAATGCCTCTCCAACCATTGAATCGCCATGATTGAGCTTGCTTTACCTCCTGCAGGGCATGAGCCATGTTCGACATTTAATCTGTATTCCTGGTACGCACATACTCGAAACTTAGAGCTTTGATTTCCTATTTTGAGTAGGTAAGTTTTGATGTTGTAGTACAGTCATTTCATTTTCTTGTAATTCCAGAGAGGTGTAGAATATGCAAATTATCTTAAAGCCATCGATTCAAACAGCGTGAACAATTTCTCTGCGTTTCATGATAAGATTTCACGCATTTGAACCCAGCCCAACCCGCGCGCTGAATTGACTTTTTTTTTTTTTTTGGGTTCAAGATAAATAGGACTATGTAGATAGAGAGCTGGATGTAGAAATGATGCGTATAGTAGCACAAATAACAAACCAAATGTTGAGGAGAGAGAAACAGAAGAAGATGTTCTTTAGGCTGTCCAGCAGAATCCTCCATTAGCATGGAATAAAAGAGTGGAATAAAATATAGACTGATGGGTAACTTGACCGATAAATAAAGGTCTTGGGATAAATTCATGATATGTTATCATAGCACTATCATATATCTGTTAATATACCAGATATTTTTCAATATTTGATGAATATATCGATCGATATTTTTCAATTTTTACGTTCAGCATTTTCGATAACCCACTGATACAAATAAGGGTAACGGTATTTTCGTTCATGATTGACAGTTTAAAAGTAGTAAACTACACGGGCAAAAGAAAAACCGAAGAACATACATGCCTTTTTTTCACGTAGATCGATGATCCCATCAGTGGAGTCATTCGACGGATACAGGACTCGCCGAAATAGAAGATTGCAAGAATGTTCGGGAATGAGAATAAGAAAATAAATATTTTTTCCACAAATTATTCTCACCGATGAATCATTCTTTTCTCTTGTCAATTTACAGAACTAGAGAGAAGAAAAGCACACTTTCTTAACCATGTTACACATCAATAGTTGTCGAACTTCCTGCTCATCCTTTTCTTTAGCATCACAAAAGCCGACGAATCTTTGTGGGTTTTTACCAGCCTTGTGAAAACCGTCTTTGATCATCCTCTTAGCGAATAGGATGATACTGAGTGATCCCGCGCTTTGGAGGCAACTTCCTCAGTATGTAAAGGACCAGAGTAGAAGGTAGTATCTCCACCAACTGCAAACAAAGGAACAAGCGATGCGAAAATGTTATCTTGGGAGATATTCATAATGGCCGGAATATGTAAAATAAATGAAAGAGCAAGGTGGAAGCCCGGCGCATGAAGCTCTTGAATGAGCAAGGGTTCAGGAATGGTTGAACGCATAAATGCAAATGTCAGCCAATATGTATCGGTATCAAGGCTACAAATACCGACATTTCTAACACCACCAATGGTGCGATATGTTACTATATTGATAATATATCGGTTAATATTAACTTATGATTTTTAAATTTTTTTTCTTCCAATATATTTGGTATCAAAATATTTGCAACTGATATCAATACTAATATTTTTTTCATCTATGGTCAAACCACTCTAGGTCTATTATTTTCTCAACTCATACTTGTGACTATTAAGTCATATGACAAAAACTCTACCGTTGCACAAGGCCTTTTTTAAAACTAAGAAAGAGCCAAAACAGTGCATATGCAATTCTACTAATGCCATAATGACTCAAGCCAAACTAACAGAAGTGTGCATCTGAATTATCCTAGTCATGAAGTTTCTTCCATGAAGACGATATTGCAAGCCATGGCATTGTGGTCTATCGACCTTTTTTCCCTCAAAATGTGAATCCGGGACATAATAATATAAAACACAAACCTAAGTTCACAGTATCATATTTCACCTATTCTTAAAACAATTTATTTCATCCTCGAAATTGCAGATGCAATATCACCATGCACAAATCAATCTCAAATTACAGCAACAAGACCTCAAACTTCAAATATCCAAATCACATAATTCATCCCCAGATCGTAAATCCTCGAATTCCAGTACTCTAAATTGAACAAATTTAGTTCCCTGATATTTCAATCTTTAACCAAAAGAGAACAATCGAACCAAATCCTCAAAAGCAGAATATACACCCTCAAATTCCTTACCAAGTCCTAGCAAACTTTTTCTAATACTTCTTCCGTCACGACCAGGACATAACACAAAACATAATCTATAATTCCCAGGCATTGCCCAGTGAACCTGTAATATCCTAAGTCAAGCACGTCTCAAAATGGTTTTTCATTTCATTCGGTTTCCCATAATCTCAGTGTTCAACTTATTCGTAGCATTGACCAGCTCGGTGATATGTTCACAAAGTCAGCATCTTCTCAGGGATTTGCCTTTGTTACCAACAAGTTCAACAAGTGGTCAAGTCTTCTGCAATTGCAAGGGATGTTGACAGTAACAGAACAATATGTTGTTTACAGCATATTTTTGCATTTGGAATGTTTCACATTTGGAGCTAGCATACTTTTGCAACATAGCTAATCATGCATATTGTTCTATGCACACACAGCTTAAAGATCATGAAATGTAGTTCAAAAGGCATTGTTCTCCATATTACTCAACTCTCTTCAAGAACAACAAAATGAAACAATCTGCTATCAGTAGATAGCCTTAAGCCACATATGAAGTCGAAAATTCTTCAGATGAAACAGAAAAAGTTTTCAGTAGGAAAAAGGTAGCTGAAAAAACGACCATACAAAATTTGAGAAGATGTTAACGTGTAAGTCAAAACAATAGGCATGCCATTCACATCAGAGTTAAAACAGAGGTCCACAAGTTCTAACAACACAAAGAGGCTCTAGCAACACTAAGGGTATGTTTAGATCAAAAAAAATATAAGTGAAATAAAAAACTGAAAGAAAATGCATTTTTGGAGTTTGAAAAGGATTGAAAAGTTTAGCGAAAAAATAACATGAAAAATATGTATGAAGATATTGGTGTTTTATAGGGAAATCATTTTCCATAATCAAGTGGAAAATCCAAAAAATAAGGAAGGAAAAAAATAAAAATTCCAGATTAAAGGTACGTATTTTTCTTCTCTTTAATTTTTCTCAACAAAAATACTTTTCTTAAAAATTTATTTTCTTTCCGATATGAATTTTCATAACATGCAAACAAAAAAAAGAAAAAAAAAATATATATATATTCATTTTGTTCCCTTTTTTATTTTTTTACTAACTATTTTCCTTTTCTTTATATGTTCTTTGATCAAACATACAGTTAAGTGTAGGTGGTCAAGGACCACCTGTTGGTGTATCTAAATAAATAAAAAAAAAAGGCATTCTGCGAGAATTTGCTTTCTAATAGGCAGGAAACATCAAATATGAAACTCACCAAATAGTATGCAAAATTCAGAACAGGATGATCCAAGACATCGAGATCTGCAGCTTTATCAAATGCATTAAAGCACATCTGTGGCATTTAAAAGAGAACAACAAAATAACAAGTTGGCAACCGAATCAAACAAAAGCTACTACAAATAGAACAACATTATAAGCGAATAACACAGAATCCTTGCTGAAACAACATTAATCTAAGAGAAAACGGCCATAAAATGTTTGTGCTGCCCTAGATATGCACAAGTGCATTGGTCAGAATTCTGACTTTTTGATGATCAAACCCTTTCTTTGAAGGCTTGGCTTATGCCAATACGTGAAGGATGCACTATTCCTTCTTCCTTTCCATTAAAGAAGAAGCCTATCTAATCGGTTCAATGTTCACCCGAAATTATACTTATGATTTCTAACTCAAGTATTATATTCTCTCCAAAAGTTGACGCCCACTTTTCCAATTTTCCTAACTGATCAAGAACAAAAATTCATAGAGAGCAAGAACTAAAGGGCCTTAATCCATTAACAAAATGCCAACAAACCTGAGTTTTCCTAAGAGAATATGGAGATATAAAAGGTTTTTAACTGCAGAATTTCCATCAAATGCTACATGAAGTTGCTGTGAAATCATTTGGGCTATGCCATATGTGCTCAAACAAACTGGGTCATCCTATGAAAAATTTGAACCTGAAGAGAATTTATCAAGGTCAAAAGTGCTTTCGTATTTGTTTTCTTTCTTTTCCTATCTCATTATCTCTTTTTTGGGGATGTAAAGAAGCAATCTTCATGAACATATTACCACGGATGCACTGAGTAAAGAAATACCACGATCATGACGGAAAAGATCAAGCTGTTTAGATGTACGCTCAAGTTGATCCCCACTTCAACGATTTTCAAATAAAAAATATGAGAGGAATATCAACCCCATTACAAGGAAAGAAATCAACGGCCTATCAAGTAGACATCTAACCGAATAGGTTTTGCGATAATTGACTCATGAAAGACCAGCTCATTAGTCAAGTTGCAAATGAAAAAATACATGCAGAGAGACTTTGGGATCAGGCTGAGAACTAGAATGCCATAACAAAAAGTTAAGCTCCTAAAAACAAAACTTGCAGGTCAGTTAAGACTGAATTAGAGCCAGAAGTAACTTATTTGGCAATACAGTTAAACCGCTAATTATCTGTAACAGGTGGTGCCTATCTCTTTTCTTTCGTTAGGGAGCTTGTACCTCCTCTCTTATTGTTGTTCCCAAACCACGACTCTCCATTTCCATTGCCTAGCCCAATGAGGCCCAGGCTAGTGTTCAAGGTTCAAATCCTACTTGAGAAGCAAGAACAAATTTTTCTGTCTATTATAAGATTGTCAGCACGGGGCTTTAGAGAACCCAAAAACATAACTAGCTCTACCTACCCAAACTAGAGTACAAAATCATACCCACCAAAAAAGGACCCAATGTAAAGCTGAAGCTCTCATCGGGAAATTCATGACTGACAACTATCATAGTACCAACTGGTCCAAATGTTCTTCTAGGTTCTCTGCATTCAAGCTAGTAGCCCTTCCCCTTGCTAACATATCAATCAAACGATTACTATTCAAAATTCTCTAAATTTATTCCCAAAACAAATCACTAATTCCCTGTTACATCCAGGTAAGAACATTTGTGTCTCTGATACAACAAGGCAAAACTATTCTGCTATTTACATCAAAATGAAAAACTCCCCCAAATGTATTTGTTGCATCAAAAAGCAGAGGAGAGAGAGCAGCGCTGAATTTGGTATTACAGCTAAATACAAAGATAGCGGACTTATAAGTTTTTGTTTGATTTATTTATGTCTACTAGGACAAAATTAGGAAATGGTCAAGATTTTTACAAACCCATAAATGAGCAAATTGTCATACCTCCGTGATATGGAAAAATATTTCAGAAATAAAAAGAGAGAAGGGGTAAAGAGTGCACTAATTAGAGAAAGAGATTGATGATAGAGGAGCAACAGGGATCACAGAATTAGAACTTGAAAGGCTTAAATGGACAATAAAGGAATTGCATTCCTCCAACACTTGGAATTTATAAAAGATGATTCATATAGCCAACTGCACTAAAAGGTTCCTGATGAGGACAACGGGAACACTGGATGATAGTTTTTCAGTTTTTCCCTTGCTTTAGAAAGCATTTTATTTGCTTCCCTCCACCCTAACTATTAGGGTCATTTTTTCTCCAAGTAATATTCAATTTTGTTGCATGACGCATGCATGTTTGCACATTAAATTATTTGTCAGATTAAAGCCACAGGTTCAGATGAGTTTATTAATGCTGCTTAACAGTTCATGGTGCTTCAAAGACAATTTCTCAGAGTTCAAGTGACAACAATCAACTAAAAATGGGGCTGCAAGGCTTTGCCCGACAGAATCAGCAAAAAGCAATGAAGGATTATGCACTCACCATGATGCATCTGACAAGGAAACAGGAGAAACATATAGTTGTTACATAGCCAACCTACATTAGCCATATAGGGCAATAATTATTTAGTCAAAAACCCAAACATACAACATCTAGAGCTGATAACCACAAAAAGTAGGAAGCACAACATACCTCCTGTAGCTTCTTACGCCGGCCTTTTGATTCAACAGGGAAGCGTTGCAACATCAAGAAGAGCCTGCCAGAATAATATTCAAAAGAAACCGGTAACATAAAGACAGGGAAAACAATTTGCAAGTTTAAACAATGACTCTTTATTAAACAGTGACTCTTCATTATACATCTCTTGTTATAAGTTAAAATGACAATAAATAGATGCCATCTAGAGACAAACTGCAAACAACTCATTGTGCTGGATCAAGTTTTTTTCCATTTTATATGACAAGATTTAAGTTGTCAAGGAAATGACCAATTATATATCACGCTTACACTACACACATGGCATTGACAAACATAAGCCAAACCAAACTAAGCCTTTTTCCACTGAATGGGGTAAGGTGGGGCACATGAATTTTCTCTTCCATTCATCCTCGTAGTAGGTTGTGTCCTCTACTAAGTTCAAATATCCAGGATCATGCATGATTTTCCTATAAATTCTGTGATGGTCTTCCTTAGCCTCTTCCACAATGAGCACTTCCTAGTTCTCACATCTTGTAACAAGGCATTATGCAACATTTGTTTTACAAGACAAACCACTTGAAAACACATCTCTCTTGTTTTTTCTTGCAATGTCACACCGTCTTTTTCCTGTATAATATCATTTTGAGTCCTCTTTGTTCATCTATGACTATACATCCACATCAACATCATCTCTGCTGTGGTCATTTTTCTACTAGTTCATATTTAACCGCCCAACTCCCTCTTTGCATATGGTTGACCTAATAGCCACCTTATTGTATTTTTTGTAAGTGATATTCTCAAATCACAAAGGACATCTAAAGAACTTATCTACTTCGCCCATCCTGCCTCGATATGATGAAGATCATCATCAATTGCCCATCTTTCTAAATCATCAAGCCAGGATAGTTGAAATAATTTCAAAATTTTCCACATTTGTTAACACTTAGTAATTCTTAAGCTCACAGGCACAACATTAAAGAAAGCAAAAATCAAGTTAAGTGAAACTAGGCAAAGGCAGCAGCTCTCACATAGCTGCAGTCATCTCTCCTTCTCTCTCTTACTCTACCCTCTGTTTCTCTGATGATGTGATCAAGTAGATAAAACAGAAAGAAGGGTCACTCTAGCAAGAAAAATTTAACAGTAGGTTAGGTTAAACCTATGTAGGTTTAACATTAGAGGTTTGTTGTCAACATATAAATCCTTCATGAAAACGTCAGAAACCTGGTCAGCTTTCACTCAAATGCAAGTAAATCTTTCCTCTTTAAGAAGTGCTTCCATGTGTGTGATATACATACAAAGCTGACTGCAGGGACGCATGCAAACAAATCTAGAAGTTTTTTATAAATTTCAACCAAAATTTAAATATTTACCGCCCGCCATATAGAAGGAACCCAAGAGCTGCAACTAAAGATACACCTGCCATCACATGTGGATAACAAGCAAGTTAAAAAGCTTCCATACATTTCCAACATATAAATATTACTAGCTATCCTGTCAAGACGAACCTGCAAAGAACATTTTTGACAGGATTACTACAGCAGGAATAGGCTTCCACCATAAAAACAACCACATAGCAATCTGGAGCAATCAGAACAAGAGAGTCATTGAACAGCTAATATGAATCCTCACACATTAACGCTTGCTGATTTAATAATTAGAACAAGTCTATAGAAGTCAGAAATATGAGCAATCCAAAACAGTCAATTTGTTTGTCTTATGAAGGACAAAAACTAACTGAACACTGTAAACCAAACAACACAAACTGATTCCATAGACCAATCCATCAAAGTTGAGCACAATTTTTTTATGTCAAGTTTGGACTCCCAAAAAGTCATGACTGTGATTGCAAAGTACTAAACTGTGCTTGATGATGAAAAGGGAAAAATCCGAGCAACAAGAAAAATTCCTGCTGCTACCATAATAGCAGCATGCATAAGAGCTGAAATAGGAGTCATCCCCTCCATGGTGTCGGAACTCAAGATAATTGTAAACATTATATAAGGATAAATTTTTATGACCCCAATATGAGTAGGTAACAAAATAACATTAAATAAACCCAAATAAAATTTTTACTAAATGATTAAAATTCAAATAACCTAAATGCCGGGTAGGACTTAATGAACCAAATCCAAAATAATGTAATATCAACAATATTGGACAATGAACACAGGATTTGACCGAACTAACCCTACCTGGTCTCTAAATAAATTACAACAATCTGCTCAAAACCCAAACAATCCATAAAGGAAAGTATCAAACAAACATCCAAACTATCGCAACATGAAATCTTTACAAAACCCAACTAATACAGCACTTCCAAATAATACAGATAGCTATAAACCTAAGTATACCAAAATGTCCCAACATAATTGTCCAAATACCAATCCAATATACAATATCCAAACACAAAATAAATAAATAAAAGTCTTCAATTCTCTCTCGTTCAAATCCTGCAAGAAATTCAAGACCCTCTAATCTAAAAAGGTTAGAAAACAGGGCAAATCAGAAGTCCAAAGTTCAGTAAGTACATATACACAAAATACAAATAATTTACATAAATCAGATAGGAAGGCTAAAAACTGTAAATACCCGTGAAAATCCAATATGTCTAACTTGCGAAATGTATTGTCCAAATCATGATTTTGTATGCAAAATTCGTAATATACATACAAATAGCAAATAATACAAACTGTAAGAAATTATCAAAAGCCCAAATTTCATGATTCTGAAAGGCTCAAAAATCCAAAGTTAGATAAATCTAATTATCGTGTCAAAATCTGCAAATCTTAAAAAGGCAAACAATTCAAAATGAAAAATACGATGCAAGTTAAAATCCCGAAAATCCAAATCATGCTAAATTTGAGAATCGATGACCAAAAGGCCAACTTTGAATAAACGTTACAAGTACTCCCAATAACCTTGGACAAAAACACTATAATTTAGACTTATAGGCGGGCCATCTATAAATTACTTCTACAAACAAGATCAAATATCAATTTCTTTTGTTACCTGTGGATGATATGTATAATCATCAAGTGTGCCTAATATATCAAGGCATCCGAATATATAATTCCATGAATTTCTTATAATCGTTTTTAACAAAAACTACAAACAAGAAACTCTATAATAAATATCCAAAACGTTTCTACTCTATTGGAAAAGTACAAATAGTAAACTTTTTACCATTAAAGAAAGTACAAACTCATGTCAAATCAAAATAGAATTCTGATCGAGATTTGCATAAACTATCACATGCAAGGCCAAATACACAAAGCTTCATGAGTTTTCTTCGTAAATATTTCCATATACGAATATAACATTTCAAAATATTCATTTATTCAATTAAAAATGAACAAATCCATCAAACCTTCCATAAAACAAAAAAAAAAAAAACTTTAAAATATTCGGTGAAAAATACATACATGCAATAATATTTAAACAAGTGTATAGAGGGTGACATGCATGTACAATAAATACAAGAAACTCAAGTGAAAATACGATGATTCCGAAAAAAGCCAAGGGATGAGTTGTGAAATCCTTGCCAACTCTGACAACAGACCTAACTTGAAAAGGCTTCAAAATCTCCTTTTTTTACTCTCTTGTTCTTCTTTTTCTTCCTCTCTTTTCTTTCTCTCTCTTTTTCCTCCAAAATAGCCGACAAACGCAGCATGCGACCTTATATACCAAAGTGGCACGCATCAGGCATCACAAATTAACACATGTGCGTGCGAGCGTCGCATCAGATATAGCTCAAGTGTCAACATTATGCTAAATCTACACACGAGTGCCAGGGCGTACCTCAAACACCACTACACTGCCTAAAACACACATAAGTGCTCCACAAGCGCCAATCAGGCGTTGGGCCAAATCCCTCCTCAATCCAATTTTTTTTTAAATTTTTATTATATAATTATTTTTCAAATTGACCCAATACATATAATCATGATGCCATAAATCATAATGAAAATATCAGACATTATAACACTCCCTCAATATAAAATTTCATTATCAACATTTACGTACCTCCTTGTGCAAACAAATAAGAATATTTGTCTCGGATCTAGTCCTCGTGTTCCCAAGTCACTTCCTCAAAGGAATGGTTCTTCCAAAGCATTTTAACCAACAAAATCACCTTGGAAAACAAAACTTGATCTCTTCTCTCCAAATTTGAACCAAAATCTTAGTATAGGTCAAATTATCATCAATTTACAACGGTTCAAATTCAATAATATGCGAATTTTTGCAGCATCAAAACATAAAACACATTGTCACAATCTACCAAATTGGGATGTAAGACCAATCTATAAGCCAAAACTCCAACTAGCTATAAAATCTTGAATGACCAAATGAATCTTGGTTTTTACTATCCTTTCATCCCAAATCTTGAAATTCCTTTCCTCAGAGATATCGTTAAAAACACATGATCACCCATTTCAAAGCTTAAAATAGATCTTCGGTGATCAATGTAACTCTTCAGATGACTTTGAGCAACTATTAGACGATCCTGAATTAATTTGATCTTATTGGATGTGTCTTAGATAATATTGGGGCCCAAAAGTTTACGATACCAATATCCATCCAATTGATAGGAGATCAACATTGTTGTCCATACAAAGCCTCAAACGGGAGCATCCTGATACTCGACTAGTAGTTGTTATTATAAGCAAATTCAACAAATGGGAAGTAATTGTCTCAATTTTCTTTCATCTCCAAAACAAAGGCTCTTAATATATCTTCCAAAATCTAAATTGTTCTATCCAACTGTCCGTCTATTTGGGGTGAAACACCATACTAAATTTCATATTTTGACCTAACGTTTTGTGCAAACTTTTCCAAAACTTCGATACAATCTATGGGTATCTATCATAAATAATTGAAGCAAGAATCTCATGCAATCACATAATTTCATTGATATATAAGCATGCCAAACGGTCACTAGAAAATGTCGTCCTTATAGGCAAAAAAGGAAATGACTTCGTTAATCTATTCGTAATCATCCAAATCGAGTCGAAATTCCTTGCCTTCTTAGTCAAACTTAAAACAAAATCCATCATAACATGCTCATATTTCCAACTAGGAAGAGACAATGTTTGCAATAATCCTGGAGGCTTCCGATATTCAACCTTGACCAATTGGCATACAATATATCTTCCCATATAAGTAGCTATCTCTTGCTTCATGTTTTTTCACCAAAAAAGTTTCTTCATATCTTAATACATTTTATCGACTCTAAGATTAGTGATATATTTCGCTCTTTGAGCCTCATTCAACATTTCCTCCTTTAAATCTCTAACATTGGGCACCCATGTGGTCCCAAAACCTGAGAACTCCATCTGCCTGAATATTAAAATTTGCTTGCAACTCGTTGTTTAAATCTCTAGCAACTTTCATGAAATACGGATCGTCCAATTGGAGCTCCTTAATCCTTTCTATAATTGCCAACTGAATTAGAAATAAGATGATATCCTCCTTGAGCCTTGAGAGCACATACAAATATTACAATTCTTCATCTTATCAAGCATCTCCTATTCCTTGATCATCATGTGGGCCACCATGTCAAAAGACTTTCGATTCAGTGCATCCACAACAACATTTACCTTCCCCGGTTGATATGAGACCTTACAATCATAATCTTTTAACAAATCTATCCAACTTCGTTGTCTCATATTCAACTCCTTCTAAGAAAATAAATACTTTAAACTCTTGTGGTCAAAGTATACAACAAACTTCTCCCCATACAAGTAGTGCCTACAAATCTTCAAAGCAAATACAACTATAAATCAAGGGTAGAATAATTTTAGTCATTAACCATGAGCTATCTTGATCCATTGGCGATAACCACACCACGTTGTATTAAAACACAACCTAAACCTTTTTTCAAAATATCACAATAAATCACAAAACCTCCTATTTCTTCAAGAATCACTAAAATTAGTGCAAAAGTCGATTGATTCTTCAATTCTTAAAAGCTTTTCTCACAATTATCATTCTAATGAAATGCTACATTCTACTGAGTCAAATATGTCAAGGGTACTACAATCCTTAAAAAATTCTTGACGAAATATCTATAGCATCCGACCAAGCTAAGAAAACTATAAACCTTTGCAACATTCGTCAACCATTCCCAACAAGACAACACTTTAATCTTCTTTAGATCAATCAACACTCCCTTCGAAATAGTGTGCCCAAAAAATGACACCTACTCTAACAAAAATTCGTACTTTTTCAACTTTGCAAATAATCACCTATCTCTCAATGTCTATAAAGTGGTTCTCAAATGAGCCGTACTCCTCAAAACTCCTCAAATAGATTAAAATATTATCAATAAAGACCACCACAAATTGATCCAAGTATAGTTAGAAATCCCGATTCATAAGATCCATAAATCCTCTCGGCGCGTCAGTCAATCCAAATGGTATTACCAGGAATCCAAATGTCTTAGGTATATCCTTGCGGTTGATCCTTAACTGATAATACTTTGAACGTAAATCGATCTTGGAGAAACTTATGTTCTTTGTAATTAATCAAATAGATCATCAATTCTCAATAAAGGGTATTTGTTCTTGATTATGATTTTGTTCAATTCCCTATAATCAGTAAACAAACTCATTGATCCATGCTTCTTCACAAAGAGTACCGGATCCCCCCATCACAATATGCTTGTCGAATAAATCATTTCACCAATAACTCTTGTATTACTGATTCAATTCCAATGGGGCTATTCTACATGGGGCCCTCGAAATAGGTGCTGCTCCAGACATCACATTAACGGCAAACTCAGTCTCTCTATTTGAAAGCAATACAGGCAATTCCTTTGAAAAAACATCCTTGAATTTACACACCGTTGAAATCTCGTCAATTGACACATTATGGCACCAAGTAGACATGACATAAGCCAACTAAGCTTGGCACCCCTCAAACATCAAATGGCTCACATGCAAAGCCAATATTAAACACGTCAATTCTTTATTGATGTTTCCTTTAATTCAAAAGACTCATATCCAGGGATACAAAACAAAAGCATCTTATTAAAGCAATCAACACTCATGTGATAACATTCTAGTTAATCTATCCCCAAAATAATATCGAAATCATACATCTCTAACAAAATTAAATCCACAAAAAATTCAAATCCACTGACCCAAATAGAACATTGGGGATACATGACATCCACCGCCAATAACTTGCCCATCGAAATAGATACGACCAAAACATAATCCAAAATTGGAGGGGACAAATGCAAATTGCAAATAAATTTAGATGCCACAAATGAATGCAAAGACCCGAGATCAATCAACATATGAGCAACAGAATCAAAGATTAGCATATTACCATCGACCATTGATGATTACAGGAGCAACCTTCGCTATCATTGTAAAAGTGTTTTTGAAATAATCAACTCTTTCTGTATGCTTCGGCAAAACTGGACAATCTTTTATCATATGACCAAACTGGCCACAATTAAAATAGGCTCCAGTTTGCCGGTGGCACTATCGCCCTTGCTAGTGTTTGCCACTGTGGTCACACACCAGACTGGAGTATTTGTGGCTTCGCCAGCAATTATTTGACTATATTAACTTTGCCCTTGTCTAGTGCCTTAGATTTCAAATGGGATCTTCCCAACCCCAAATTTTAACCTCCATGGCTCATCGATCTCTTCTCATAAAATTTGGCTCTTTCTTGCTCCTATTCAATGAGCAAAGCTCGATTGAGCACTTCACTATACGTCCTCAATCACAATAGTACCAACTATTTTTGAATTGAATCTTAAAGGCCTCGTTGAAATTTCCTAACCCTCGTGACCTAATCTATGACTATGGTTCCCTTGCTCAAACAAGAAAACTTGTTCTCATTCAGTTTATAAACGCTCGTGGAGATATAAATCTCCATAAAGACTTCTAAATACATTCAAAACAATCTCCTCGTTCTTTATGCCCAAAATCCTTCGCTACACCACCCACCAGCAGTCCACCTATCCGTTCAACTTGTAGGCCACAAATCTAACCTTCTCCTCCTCAAACAATTGATAACTTCAAAAACCTTTTCTACTGTATACATCTAAATCTCCGTCTTTATCGGGTCTAAATCACCCAAAAAAACTCAAGAACTCTTTTATTAGAAAAATGATCAAATGGTGTCATGCCATGCCTTGGGTTCCTAGCTCCTTGTCTTTCCACAAGCTTCACATCTTGTCACTAGACCATCCAATCCATTATATTTGCCATTTAGGCCATCATTGCCAAATAATCATTTTCCCAACTAGATTCAACTTCTCTTCCTCTTGACACTTTAAGTATCTATCATGCAACAAATTCCAAAGTTTAATTCCTCAAAATCATATATAAGATGCTTTTCTCACAACTTCTCTGACACAATCACTACCACGACCTTGGTACAAGTAGAAAATAAATAATATTAAATAAATCCAAATATAATTTTCTCTAAATAATTAAAATTCAAATAACCCAAATATTAGGTAAAACTTAATACACCAAACCCAAAATAATGTAATATCCACAATATTAGACAGCGGACATAGAACGTAACCGAACTAACCCTATCTATTCTCCAAATAAATTATAACAACCTGCTCAAAACCAAAACAATCCGTAAAGGAAAGTATCAAACAAACATCTAAACTATTGCAACATGAAATCTGTACAAAACCCAACTAATACAGTACTCCTAAATAACACAGACCGCTATAAACCGAGTTATACCAAAATATCTCAACATAATTGTCCAAATACCAATCCAATATACCATATCCAAATGCAAACTACATAAACAAAGTCTTCAATTCTCTCATGTCCAAATCATGCAAGAAATTCATGGCCCTCTAATCTAAAGAGTTGGAAAACAAGATGAATCATGAACCTAAAACTCAACAAATACATATGCATAATGTACAAATCATGTACATAAATTAGATAGGAAACTAAAAATTGTAAACACCCATGAAAATCTAATATGTTCAAATTTCAAAATGCCTAGTCCAAATCATGATTTCGTACACAAAATTCGCAATACACATACAAATGGAAAATAATACAAACGGTATGAAATCATTCAAAGTCTAAATTTCATAATTCCAAAAGGCTCAAATATCCGAAGTCGGATAAATTCAAATATTGTGTCAAAACCTGCAAATCTCAAAAGGCTAAACATTTCAAAATATAAAATACAATGCATATTAAAATCTCAAAAATCCAAACCATGCCAAATCTAAGAATCAAGGACCAAAAGATAAGACATACTCCCGAAAACCTTATGCTAACATACTACCATTTAGATCTATATGCGGACCGTCTACAAATTACTTCCTATAGATAAAGTCAAATACCACTTTTTTGCCACTCGTAGATGATAGGTATAGTTCTCAAGTATGTTTAATATATTAGTACGTTCGAATATATAATTTTTTTAATTTTTTATAATGGTTTTTAACAAAAATAATAAACAAAAAATTCTATAACAAATATTCAAAACTTTTTTATTGTTGAAAAAGTACAAATATAAAAGGAATTAAAGAAGTATCTTAGAAATGTGATCATAATCACCATGGGAAACTTAATATATATGCATTAGAACCATGGAGAACAGTATTTTTTTTTTTCTTTTGGACAAAACTATTTCTTTTTAAAAGGGAAAGAAAATGTGATTTTATTTTCTTGCCTTCGACCGCTTAAATATCAAGGGACAAATGTCAATTTTTCTTTTTTGTTAGAAAAGAAAATATATTTCAAAACACCATCAAAAGGGTGTCATCTTATGTACAAAACTATCACCAGCAATGGGAATATCACTTGATCACTCAAAGGAAAAGGAAAATAAAGATCCCTTATTGACAAGACTAAAATAGATGCATATATTGAAAGTTAGCATCAAGTGGTGAAAATTATAAAGTAAAATGAATTTTGTTCTCCATTTTCTTCTCCCTTATACCTTTTTGACTTCATAGATAAGAGCAAAATTCCACCAGTGTTAATGACACTTCACATGATATTCCTACTTAAGTTGGCAACTGAAATATGACAAAAAAAAAAAAAAAACGCATCTGATACGGTCAAAGATGCAGCCCGAGGGATCCCAAGAAGAACTGCCGTCACAACAAATGAAGGGATGGGTTGTCAAGGAAATAAATGCACTAAGGATGACAAAAATTTTCGAAAGATTGCAAGTGAGAATACCCATGTGCACGCCTGACTTCCTAGGCTTTCCAGCCTCTAAAGTTCATCCAAGTAAGTCTTTAAATACAACCCCAAGAAGAGCAAATGGCAGAGTAAAGTTCCAAAAAGTTTCAGAAAGTCAGAGATAACCTTCCACTAAAGGAGTATGATAATCCTTTAGTTGGTCAGTCATTTCTAAACTTTAGGTAAGTGATTCTTATGTGGGATATCACGGTTTTATGGTCCTCTATTTGTGAGTGATTCTCTCAGTAGACTATTTAAAATTTGAGTGATTTCCTTTGTTGGGTGGGTGATTCCCTAATACTACTTGTAATCCGAATTATAAAATCTATCCTCTTATTGTTGCTTCTAAATTTTTTTCATACATCAATTGGTATTAGAGAAGGGAATTGATAAAAGAAAATCGAAAAAAATTGGCAATTCATTTTGAAGTCTAAACTCAAGGACGAGTTTTTCGAAGAGAAGGAGAATGACGTGTTCAAAGATGCAATGCATTCAATTCACAGTGAGAGCTCCCAAGAAGCCGACACAACAACACAAATAAAAAAAAAAAGGTAGGGTTCACAAGGATATAAATGCACCAAGGATGGTGGGAATTTTCTAGAGAGTAACATTGTGGATCCCAAGAAGAACCATCGACACAACAAATTAAGGGAAGGTTTCCCAAAGAAATATTGTTACGTACTCGTCCATACACCCTCCAAAACTGGATGACAATCTTCGGCACAGTAATTGAACCGGATGTGACGGATCTCATTCTCTGCTTTTATTCCCTTTGGTTGTTTCCCGTTTCCCCGTTTCCCGTGCCTGTTCCCCATTTCCCATTTCCCGTAACCGTCCACCATGCCCTTATATATGACGCAGCTAAGAATATAAAGGGAATATGATATTTTGCCTCAACTATCTCTCTCTCTCTCCCTACTCTCTCCTCTCTCGTGCTGTTTTCCTCTCCCTCTTCCCTCAACATATTTCTCTTTCCCTTCGTTTACCCTAATCGCCGTCCTCCTCCGCCAGAACTCCCCTCTCCCTTCACTCCGTCGCCAAACGATGAATCTACCAGCCAACGCCGAGAAGCACTCATCATTTGGTGCTCTCATTGAGACCAAAGCGGAGGAGAACGAAGAACGAGCACTCGACGCCCTCGAAGCGGCCATTGCTAAACTGGTCAGCGCGATGAAGGACCTCCGATGAGCTACCGACGGATTTGGCGCCTCTATGTCCACCGCGGTTTCAAAAACCGTACAGATCCGGTCGTCCGGCACCTAACTCAGCTCGTCCATAGTGGAACTCAGCAAATCACTCCACAACTTCGAACAATACACTAACCGGTCAGTAAACCTTTCGCTTTCTGTAACTTCATCTACGATGGTTTCCCCTCATCGTCACGTTCCTCTGCCTGCAACCTCGTCCATCACGGGTTTCGTACCACCACCAGTTCCTCAAATAGTCGCTCCTACTCTTATCTCGGCACAAATTAGGGCATCCTGCCCCAGCCGCCTCGACCTACTACCATTGTCAACTACAAATTCCTCGTCGTCTTCAACTTCATCACCGTTTTCGGCTTCCACTTTCGCAAATTCCTCTTTATTTTCAACTTCACCATCAGTCGTGGTTTCCACCACTAAACTGCTTCGAACCTCCATCACTGAGCCTTTGCTGACTTTGACTCGAATCGAGAAACCATATCCACATGCGTCACCTGATTTCCGATTTGAAGAGCAACCTACCACCGCATCACAGCAAAAGCTTCCTCCACCACACAGCCTTCCAACCCCTTCACAGGTTATGCCTTCACCCCTTACCAAATTCTTCACTCATAATTGTCCAAATGTTGATGTAATTCTGGACTCTGAGAACTTATCCAACGGTTTCCTTCTGACAAATAAGGACCAGAACAAGGCTCCTATACTCGTTACTGTCCCACCGTTGCAAGGGTTGAATAATTTGGACCCTGCAGCCTTGGTTGTGGACCATACCAGCAACGCAATGTCCCACAATAAAGGTAAACATCCACTGCTGTCTACTGATGATTTTGTTCAGTCGGATGCTAAGTCGGAAAACAAGAAAATTGAGGCTCCTGTACTGTTTCGAGGTATGGTTCCTTTGTTAAATCCTGTAAATAGTCTGGTGTGGAAAATACTTCCAGTTTTTCCCTCCACCTATTCGGCCAATCCAAACACCAAGTCCATAACAGCCAGAAGTTTTGTTCGTGTTTTCATCTTAGGCTCATTGAGCCTGTTTAGTGGTTTTGCTCTTCGAGCTAGCGTACAGAAGTTTGGCAGCTCAATTAGCTTTGGCAAATCTGGTAATGCGCCAATTATGGTTGCACACGACAGGCTGGGATACATAAGTTTGTCCCTATCAAGGCAGATACCCCTCTGAGCCTTAGAAAAGAATTCAGATCCTCCACCGCAGAACCAACTCGGTTGGTGGTGTATTCATGCTACCATCAACTCCTCTTCATTAGAAGATCATATTGGTTGCAAGGCTAGTACCGGAACTGATGAAGATGGGGGTAATGTGTCCTAGTGGTATGGCTTGGAGGCAAACTCGATAGAAGAGAATTCAATCCCTCCATTGCAGGACAAATTTGAATTGTGCACCTCCCTTAACCCGCCAATGAGAACAAACCCCTCTAGTTGCAAAATGCCTTATCTGGAAGGAAGAGAAAATGTCCAGGCTGAATCGGCAAATGGTGTAGCTATCCTCCAACCATCCCTCGTCGCAATAGCCTTCGCTGCTGGGCATTGTTTGCTGTATTGTTGGAGCTGCCAATATATTACCGTTGTTTGTATGGGTGATACAGATGTTTATGAGGTAATGAAGTTCTCACTACTGGAAAGACAGGGCTCCCCCTACCCGGTTGGCAGTTTTACCTGGTTTGCAACCCCTGGGCCTTCCCTGCAACGTGCCAAATCATGGACAAGCGGGGGTAACAAGGGAGCTGTCCTCAATGTGCCTGCAAACTTTACAACAATAGTTGGCAGACGTCATCGAGAGGCTGAATCCAAGGTTTTTGGACAACCAGGAGCTGGCAGTGGGGGATCTTGGAAGCCTGATGCATCGGGAGTTAACCACAGCAGTCTTAAGCTGTTTGCAGACGTGGACGTTGTTAAAGAAGCAGTAGAAGCAACCATGAAAGAAGGAGAGCTCATACACGCCCTTGAAGGCAACAAAAAATTCCTGCAACGAAGGGGTTGTGCTGCCTGGCAACGTGTGACTTTGAGGCTGCAGACCTCTTGGTGTGACATCCCGTGGGTGAAAATGGAAGCCATAGAAACTATGATGGCTCCAACGCTAGGCACTCTTATCCCTGTAATTGGAGCAAGTGGTTTTGCAGCTGCTGCAAATGCTGTTGGAACTGTTGCTGGCTCTGTTGCAATCGCTGCCTCATTTGGGGCTGCTGGGGCTGAGCTATTTGAGTTCCAAACTGACATAGAGCGAGTCATTGAGGGTCTAAACCGAGCTGTTATGGCAGTAAAGAAAGGAGAGGTGGGCTTTTTGGCAATAGCACCCGAATATGCTTTTTGCTCTTCGGGGTTCCAACATGAGCTGGCGGTGGGTCCTCACAACTCCACCATTTATTATGAAGCCAAGCAATTTGAAGCCTGCAGCACTCTCTTGCATGTTAAACCCTCCATTGCAACAACTAGTAAGGTTGAGTTCCACCCGGTTCACAGGGTTGCTCGCCTCAACCTATCAACAATCCTTAATCGTTTCAGCAATGTCATTTGTGACACAAAACCAACTACAACTACAAGGAACCCGGCTCGTATGAACTGTGCCAATTACAAGAGAAATGAGTGCTTTGGAATCCTAACCGCTGATAGTGCCGATTTTGGCTTGGGGAACAAAGCTGACCCATTTGTAGGCTCCATTCCTCGGGTTAATGGGTGGTCTCTCAACGTCCAGCAGGCGGTGCTCTATGTTTTTCAGGTCTGGATCGCCCTTATGTTAGTGGCAAAGACAGCCGACAAACTTAACCACCAGGACATTGCCTCGGCAGGTCAAGTCGAAGCCGTTAGAGCTCTTGTCTACACTGGGACTACCGAGAATCCGTGCACTCACTTTCGTGACTTTGTGCTCACCTTAACTGCACTTCGACAGAAGCAGGACCAAATGGAGAAGGGGCAGCTCGAGTTTGGCCTGAAGAGGAACAGCGGCATTATCGGGGAATTCTATGCCCCACCCTGCGCAGCACGATGCACAGCCCTGGAGGGGTGTGTGAGGTTGTTTACAAGGATGGGTTTTGACGTCGACCTTGCTGACACCAAGGGCAACACACCGCTCATACTGACAGTAATAGATGGGCCCGGGTGGGTGTGTGAGCGCTTACTTTTACGACAAGCCCACTGTGATGCTACGGACTCCAAATGGGATGTTGCTCTTCTGCATGTAAGGAAACATAGTGGGCCTCTGGACATGCTTCCGCTCATGATGGGGGTCGACAATTTCACCATGGTGCCACGTTATCAGACTTCTCTCTTGATCAACCTTGAGGACAAGATTGTTTTGATGGGAACGGCAATGTTACGTACTCGTCCATATACCCTTCAAAGTTGGATGACAATCTTCGGCATAGTAATTGAACCGGATATGACGGATCTCATCCTCTGCTTTTATTCCCTTTGGTTGTTTCCCGTTTCCCCGTTTCCCCTAACCATCCACTATGCCCTTATATATGATGCAGCTAAGAATATAAAGGGAATATGATATTTTGCCTCAACTATCTCTCTCTCTCTCTCCCTACTCTCCCCTCTCTCGTGCTGTTTTCCTCTCCCTCTTCTCTCAACATATTTCTCTTTCCCTTCGTTTATCCTAATCGCCGTCCTCCTCCGCCAGAACTCCCCTCTCCTTTCACTCCATCGCCATTAACGATGAATCTGCCAGCCAACGCCGAGTAACACGCATCATAAATGCACTATTAAAACTAGAAAGTTGAAAAGAAAATTTCCAACAGTAAAAAATGAACTGGTTTGCGAATAATTTACTTGAGATGGGGAAAGGTGGGAGCTCAATGGTCTCCACATCAATTACAGTGGGCAAAAAGCAAAACAGAAAGCATGCAACCATTGCATGGCAAGGGAGCATATCACTATTTCTTTTTGATCGGAACAAGCAGTATCACATTGTTACATCACTATGCATTGTAGTTTCATTTATACAGCATACAGATATGAAAACATTGCAATGGAATTACCGACAAGACCCAACCTAGCACTTTCACGAACTTGGACAAAATGAGCACGATTTCTCACTTGTTGCTGCAGAATTCAATTCATAATGTTCCACTTGTCCCCTCTCCACCACCACCACCCCAATAAAAAAAAGAGAACTAATAAATAGTTTATGAACATGTCATTGGGTTACAAAATGCCAATTGTTTGAGAAAGATAACCATCTTCGAAGCCAGCCCTCAGAGTACAGAGCCAGAAAAGGGGACTTCACCTGAACTACATAAACAACTGCATTAATTGAATAGAAACTGGGCCGCAGTCCATCGGTAGATATACCACGTGCCTATGAAATTATCAACGCACAAGTTAAAAAATAAAAATTAAATAACCAAGAGGAACAAGAACGAACAAAAACAACTCAAACCTGATAGTAAATCTCAGCCCAGAACAGGACCAATAGTGCAAAAGTGGTGAAGAATGCGAGACTGGGCATATCGAGAAGTATATGCTGGACAATCTGCATCACAAAAATATAGCAAGGAATGTGTAACAATCAAAACAATGCAGATCAATAATAATTTGACCACATAAAGCAATCCAAACTGCAGGTTGGAGGCGCTCCACATCCCGCCGGAACACAAATACCACACATCGAACTGTCAAACAGTGAAGACTTGAAAATCAGTCAATACAGCATATATCAAAAGATAAAGTCCCAAATATAAATAATATCAACACCAAAAGATACAAACCTCCATTCACAATGAAATTGAGAAAGTGAAAGACCTTCTGAGTAGTCCAACCATACTCTGGAACTCTCAATTGTATCCTTACCAATTGGACCTATTTGAATTCATAAAAACTCCAGGTTATCAAGTCCAATAAAACCTAAAATTCCTAACGCCTCTATGTGTTATGTTTGGTTAACAAAAGAAGAAAAATTGAGGAAATCAATTCAAGGTAAAACCAATAGCCCTGTAATTATATTTGCTGACTTAAACAAATTTGAAAGTTTTGTGAAACTATGAAATTAATAAACTTTGTGGAAGTAACAGAGAAATTTCAGATTCCCAATTGTTACCCATAACAAGCCACACAATAACGTATTTAATAGTTTCCACTTTCTCCCATTTCATGAAATTCTTTTTTTCTCCACATTAAAATTCGGACCAAACAAAGTCATAGCCCAAAATGACGGAGGAGGATTGATACCCTTCGAGGTGGGCCTTGCTGTATGGGAAATGAATCACATATAAGGAAAATTCATTCTTATGTAAATAATGAAACAGAAAATTAATCAAGCATACTGTCAATTTCTAAAATTTCCCACGTATTTTCCATTCAATCTCCAATCCAGTTAAAAAACGAATAAATTTCTCCAAAAGAAATTCTCAACACACGACAAATCACAAAAGAAGAAACCGAAATAAAAAAACAAAATACGAGTTGAAGGCCGAACTAGGAAGTGGAAATGGAATACCAGGGCAACGACGGCGACAATGCCGTACAGAACGGCGAGAACGTGAAAGATACGATCCTGCCAGACCTGAGATTTATTGATATCGCTCCACCAATTCGAAGCGTCGTTGAGAACGTACGCAACCACCGACGATGGGTCTACCGTCCCCGACATCGGATTCCGGGCAAGAGATTCGATTCTCTCTCTTCCTATCGACAAGGTCGGCAATTGCTGGAGAAATTCTCGCACAATAAATGCGAATTATTATTCTGTCGCTGCAAAAATTAACAGTACTTTTTGAGGATAAATTGATGAGGAAAGAGAAAAGAGAAGACGAAGAAGGAATAAGAAGCTCGTCCTTGTTGTCTTGCGTATGTATTTTTTTTCTTAATTTATATTTCATATA
>JAODPA010087465.1:0-24529 GCA_025585075.1 Nepenthes mirabilis
ACTTGATTTTTTTCTTATTTACATGATTAATAATCAATAAAAGAAAACAATTTAAATTTAAATTCACATTAAATATGATTTTGTAGATGTTAAACATTGATTATATATGTCCATTTACTTTATTTCCATTTCAATTACTCTATAACTGATTTCATCAAACTAAATGTTGTCAAAACTACGAAAATTTAAAGATGTTTTAATACTGAATTTGGATGCACAACATTCACAAGAACTATTCTCATCTTCTGCATTTTCCAGCAACTTGGCGAGGAGAGTTGAACGATTCATCTCCATCGCCTCTATTTACAGTGCCGAAAAATCCTTCACGAACCTCCACACCCACTGACCACCCCGACCTCCATCCAGGAAACAGTAGCCGTGGGGTGTCTCTAATACTGAAAAAAGGTGCTAGCGCATATAAAGAGTTGTTATGAGAATAGGAGAGGAAATATTCCTTAGACAGCCTAATGGAGAGAAACGCCAACGATTTGGCTTCTTGACTGGATTCTTATGCACCGAGTTCTCAACAAGACCCATACGATTAACAGAACCTCGCTTTCCTATTATTCGAACCTCATAGACCAGTGTCTGTCGCTAAAATTCTTGGATTTTGCCAAATATATTCATGCCCAGCTGATCAAAGTGGGTTTTAATAGCCATACGTTTCTGGGTAATCGTTGTCTTGATTTGTACTCAATACTTGCCGATGTGAGCGATGTGTGCAGAGCGTTTGAAGACATAAGTTATAAGAATACTATATCTTGGAACATTTACTTGAGAGGGCTCCTTCAATTTGGTGAAGTTGAGAGAGCATGTAAATTGTTCGATCAAATGCCTCAACGAGATGTTGTTGGTTGGAATACAATGATTTCAGGTTACGCTGCAAATGGGTTTCCCGATAAAGCATTGAAAGCTTTTATAGATATGCAAAATTGTGGTGTAAGACCCAGCAACTTTACCTGGTCGATTTTGACTTCAGTTGTTCAGTGTACTTACCACGTGAAGCAAATTCATGGCAGCATGATCCGAAATGGCATTACTGGGTCAAGTGTGGTTATTGGGAATACTTTGATTGACATGTATGGAAGGCTTGGACTCATTGATTATGTTTTTGGCGTGTTTTTGAGTACGGAGGATTTGGATGTTATCTCTTGGAACTCCTTGATATCGCGCTGTCATAGAACAAGCCAGAGAGAATTGGCTTTAGATCAGTTCTGTTTGATGAGATCTTTGGGATTTTCACCCGATGAGTTTACAATGTCATTAATTATAACAATCTGTTCTAACTTGCAAGATTTGGAGAAGGGTAAGCAAATGTTTGCTCTATGTATCAAGATGGGGTTTCTTTCGAATTCAATTGTTTCAAGTGCGTCCATTGATTTGTTTTCCAAATGCTGCAGACTTGAGGTTTCTGCTGGCCTCTTTGTAGACATTGGTCGCTGGGACTCAGCAGTCTGCAATTCTATGATTGCAAGTTATGCAAGACATGGTTTTGCAGAGAATGCCTTGCACTTATTTGTTCTGACACTGAGAATAAACCTTAGTCCTACTGACTTTACACTCAGCACTGTGCTTAGTTCTGTTACGGGTCTACTCCCGTTAACACCCGGCATTCAAGTTCATTGTTTAGCCGTAAAATATGGCTTCACGTTGGATGTTGTTATTGCTAGCACACTTGTCCATATGTATGCCAAATATGGGATGATTGAATCTTCTCTTAGCATATTTTTAGAGATAGATGAGAGAGATTTGTTATGTTGGAACAGCATGATCACGGGTTTGGCTCAAAATGGGAGTGTAGTTGAAGCTCTTGACATGTTCAAGGAAATGCTTGAACAAGGTCCACCACCAGATCATATTACGTTTACTGGGGTTCTATCAGCTTGCAAATATGGGGGATTAATTCATGAAGGTATGACCATATTTTCAGCAATGGAAAAGGAACAAGGAATTATACCAAGGGACGAACATTATGGATGCGTAGTTGATTTGATGTGTAGAGCAGGGAAACTTAAGGAGGCAATGGCTATTGTTGGAACTATGCCAATGGCTACACCTGCTTCAATCTGGAGATCAATACTATCTGCTTGTGCGGCTACTGAAGACCTGGAACTTACTGAAAAAATGGCAAAGAATGTGATGGAGATGGAGCCTCACTCATCTCTGCCTTGCTTGGTTTTGAACCGAGCCTATGAAATGAGGGGCAGATGGGAGAGCGTGGTTAAAGTCAGGAAGTCCATGAAAGAGAGAGGCTTTCGGAAGGTGGCTGGATGTAGTTGGATTGGGATTAAAAGCTGTTGTTATGTTTTCAAATCAAACGAACTCTCACAGTATGGAGGGCAGAGCATTTATATGATATTAGCATTACTAATTTGGGAGATGCAGGATGAAGGTTACACGTACCAGCAATTTGACAGTGATGGATATATGCCAGAGGAAACCTGAAGCAGAAAGTTGAAGATCTTTATGTTATTACAAAATGTTTTGATACAACTGCATGTACATATCAACAGATGGGTGATATTTACGGAGTCTTTCTTTGCCATGCTGCAGAGAGAGAGAGAGAGAGAGAAGCATGCAAGAGAAAGAAGGATATGGTAAACATCTTTTGGGATATAGTGCTTTTCCCAACTATTTGCTTAGTTTTACTGCTTAACCCGAATATAATTATTTGAAGAATATTTGACTTCATTTGAACTGAAGATACTGTCAAAGAAATAGTATTTTGGAGTCACCAGAAATTCAAGACTTTGAGGCGTATAGAATACTATCTTAAAGGTGAAATTGATCAAATTTTATGATATGGGTAATTCTACCCAATAACGCCACCTAACTCTTGGAAAAAAGTTGTGAAGAAAGTGTGTTTTGAAATGGAAAATGTCAAATTCAGTATGGTGATCAGCGACATTCCTTTTGTGAAAAAATCAGAGTAAGTTGTTCAATGCCCTTTTCAATTGTGAAGGTTCTGATTCGAAAAACCCTCTCAGGGAGGCATTTTACTTATTTCCTATCATAATGATGATCTTTGATGAAGCTCTTGTTTTATTTGATGCCTCTTTTGGGATTTTTTCCAATTTCTTTTGTTTATTATATCCTTTGGAGTTATATTTTGGTATTTCTGGTTCTTTTGGAGTTTGTGTGTGTGTGTGTGTGTGTATGCACGCATGCGTGTGTTGGCTCGGGCATGCTCCCGCCAATTCTTTTCAATTTCCCTTGGTTGTCCATTGACGTTTGTTTTGAGATTTTTGCTCCTTTGCTTAGCCCCTAGTATACCTCTGGCCAAGCTTTATTTGACCATTATTTTCTATATATTCATGCTTCCTTATCTATAATACTAATTACGTAGCCCAAAAGAAGAAAATTTTCTTTGCCTGGACTACCAATCTGCAATGAACAGTGATGTTATGGATAATGTTCGAGTATAAAGCAGTCTCCATAACTTTTCCAACACTAGCTGATAGCTATCATGAACTTCCATATCCAGAGATAAGAGTTCGTGCAG
Source organism: Nepenthes mirabilis (assembly GCA_025585075.1). NCBI lineage: Eukaryota > Viridiplantae > Streptophyta > Magnoliopsida > Caryophyllales > Nepenthaceae > Nepenthes > Nepenthes mirabilis. Next base: position 3,503 of record JAODPA010087465.1, read on the forward strand.
TCGGCCTCCCGATTTAAGCTGTATCTTGCCTCCTATTGTCATCGACTACACAGCTCATGGCTCTCTCACCCTCATGCTGATCTTGTAGGTTCGTGGGTTATGAACTTGCTAAGTAACTATCTGAATAAACTTTATGTCTACACTTTTACTAAGGTGATTATCTAAAAGTGGGATTCACACACAACGTCCAATCCAATACTACTCTCCTTTCCTACCCAAAAAAAAAGGCAAAAGATGATCCTCTACTAAGGTTTGGTTTACCAAGTGCCATAGTGGACAAGTAGTTGTATGAGAAAAAATGGGCCTTGGAGACACCCAAGAACGTCTCAATGAAATGCTTCAAGTCAGATTAAGCGTAACTTTGCTTGATACAATATTCTTCCGCTATTAATCCAAACGGGTTCATATAAATCATTTCGATTATATTAAATGTCATTGTGGATAAGTAGTTCTTGGAAAAAATGGGCCTTAATATAAAAAGAAACATCTTAATAAAATACTTCAAGGTGTGTTAAATGTTATTTTCCTTAGTACAATATTACAAATACAAATATATATATGTAAATTATCTAGGGATACAATATGATGTATCCTGGGATCCGGATTACCGAATGAGCTAAGGAACCACTTGATCTTCTAGAGAGGGTTGAGTTGAAGTTGGTTCAATCCTCATTATTTCGAATCTAAATCTTGCGTAATATAATGAACAAATAAAATGTTAAAGGATTGACAAGACTTACTCTTCATTATATCTTCCGACACTTAAGTTAGAAATGTTTCTATTATAAGAGAAAGATAGAGGAATACAATATATGTATGCATAGATATATGTAATGGGGGATTGAGTATTCGAGTGTGTTCGATCAGAAAGCTACTTTATGATAGAGAATTGAGCTCTATTAAGTGCGCCTGACTAGGGGCGGCTTAAAGAGATGGAAGATTAAGCTCTGTTGAGTATATCCAACAAGGGAGCAGCTTTGAAAGATGGAGGTCTGGGCTCCTGCTAAGTGCGTACGGCCAAGGGGCGGCTTTGAGAGACAGAGGACTGAGTTCCTGCGGATATGCTCAGTCACAAAGCAGTTTAGAGAGATAGAGGACTAGACTCTCACTAAGTATACCCGATTAGGGAGCGACTTAGAAAAATATAGGACAAGGGTTCTGCTGAATGTATTTGGCGAATGGGCGACTTTGAGAAACAAAGGATTGGGCTCTTGGTAGGTAAGCCCGGCTAGGGAGTGGCCTAGAAAGATGGAGGATTAAGCTCTACTAAGTACGCTCGATCGAGAGACGGTTTGGAGAGATGAAGGATTGAACTCCGCTGAATGCGACCAAAAAACTCTTCTTCAGCTATTAGTGGAAGGGGTTCCTTTTTCTTGCTATGCAAATCGACCTCACCGGCCAAGCGATGTGAGAGTTCAAAGCCGACGCAGCCTCGGTGCTACCACGAGCCTGGATCAAACTATTGTTTTAAAAGTCGGAGATGCATCTGTCCTAGAATGGCCCTCAAGCGAGTTAAAAAAAAGGGAGAGAAAGTATACTCTTGGGCGTGGTACTCACCGTTTTCACGGAGTCGGCTTCTACTTGGTTGAATGGAGAGAAGCTCCCCCTTTCCCTGCAAAGGAAAGATGGTATATTTAAGGCAAGGGCTGCGAAGCCTGCTTTAGAGCATATGGTTGACGACGGTTGCTCATGCGGATTTGGTGAGCTGTTAAAGCATATGTTGCGGCCGCTTCATAGCAAGTATGGTAATCATAACCTTTTTTAAAAATATTGCGAAGCCGCGCTTGCCATATTGGAAAGATACACTGGGTAGATGTTCTACGAATATTATCTAGGCTGGTGGCTATATGGGAGGGGGAACCATAGGTGTGGCGCTACATGCAACTCTAATTGTCCGCTTCCAATTGAACAGTTTCGAGTCAACCTGCTTCGACTAACTACACTGTTGTTAGGACCTCGAGCCTTGGGCCGCAACGAGCTCCTTCAGACCATTGATCTGCTTTAATTCAAATTTTGGGCTGACTCACGATACCGAACTCATTGCAATGAAATCTTAATTAATTGTATTTTGCACAATCAAACTCGGAATCTCAAATAAATCCAGATTGTCTAGAATTAAGAAATAATTTTCTCAAGTATTTGAATATCTAATTTAAAAATTTGTGTCATTCCTTTTAGTTATCACTAAAAATCAACCACGAAGGTTTTTTTATAAAATATAAGATGAAAATGTACGTCTATTTTGATCAATTTAGAGGTTTACATAATTTTTAAATGGTTATGTTCATTTTTGATACTTCTAAAGAGACATATTTGTTTAAATTAATATTCATTTTAAGAGTTAGTGTCATTCTAACAATTATATTAATTTAAACAATCACAAATATTGATTTGAGCAATTATATTGATTTGAATAATCATACATGTTCAAATATTTTTATTTCATTTTTTAAGTAACTAACATTTCCTGTTCATTTTGTAAGTAACTAACATTTCTAACCATTTTCAAAACATTGAAAACATACAAGATTTTCAACAACCCTATAAACTTACGATAATTGGCGGTATATTAATCTTAGTTAATATGTTTATAAATAACCAGAATGTTATAGTTGACATTACTTTTAACAATTGATTCTATTTTACTAGTTCAAATAGCAAATCATAAGTAAGTTTAACATCATTGAATATTTACAATATCTACTATCATAAATGTAACTGCATCCATTTATGAGTATTTAGGAAATCCAACCCTTGACTCCAAGATACAGAAATACTTTACACACCCACAGAGGTAGACTGTATCAAAAGTGCCATATAATTTAAAGTACTTCACACAAACATGTTATAGGTTCATTAAGAATAATTTTTGTTCATCTTTCTATATATTATGGTTCCTAAGCACAAATAATTCCACCTTAAGATAGAAATATGAGTTAATATAATACCTATAACTAGTATTAAGATATATTTAACTTATTAAACTTAAGACTTACATAATATTTAATGTTAAGTCAAAATTTTATCATTGATAATTTCAAAAATTTGGACTTGAGACACATCCCTTCTAAGAAATATGCTTACTTTTTGAAACCATAATAAATATCACCCCACCATAAATGAGGTATATGAACCTTAAAACTTGTGGTCTTCTTCTCTATTAATTATTCACTATAAATATAAATCAAATATACAATTCATGGTCCTCCCAATTTTTTATAAATGTCCACAGTAATTAATACAATAGCTAATTTTTTTATTGGAATGTATTATACAATTATTTTGTCATGCCAATATAAGTTACCTCGATAGCTACCTAGATATATGTTTAATTTGCCTACAAAAAAAATACATATATATGTAGGTTGTCTTGTATAATTCATTATATTAATAGTAATTTAATCAAGAATAATGTGTGATGGGTACACCAATAATGGCCTGGCCCAAAAAAGATCAACGGAAGTCCAAGAAGGCCAATCAACATTTTTTATGGCCCAATGAAAAGACGGGCCCAAAAATTGGAAAGCCCAAGACGGTCAACGTTGGCGTTGACCGTCTTGGCGGCCAACTTGCTTGTAGACGGTCAGCGCAATGTTGACCGCCCTTGCGCAGCTTGATTGGGCATTTAGAGGCTTTGCTACAGTGATGGGCTTATTCCATTCTAGCCCACAGCCTATCAATTGATCGCTAGCTACTCTCCTTTCGTTCACCATGAAGGCGGCCAGCATGCTGACGGTCAACTCAGATGTTGACCGTCTGCGCCCTACACATTGGGCCCAAATGACGCCTTTTTACAGTAAGGGGCCTGCTCCGTTTGGGCCCACCACTCATCAGGCGGCCAACCACAGCTTTCCAAGTGTCTTCCACGATCTCAATTTACACCAGAAAGGATATTAACAAGATTGGCGTCCTTCAAAAGAAGGAAAACGCCAGATCTTTTCAATTCCTTGCCAGCCAAGGCACTCCAACGGTAATATGCTGAGGAGGAAAGAAACCTACTTGAAAAGTTGTTTACCGCCTCACAAGGAAACAATCACAATCAACATGGCAACCGGCATCTGCTCCAGAAGGCAAGCCTGCCAGCAAATCAGAAAGGCAATCACTCCTTCTAAAGAAGGAGGATTGGCCTCTCAGTTACAAAAGAAGCCATTGAATCATTATTCAAGGGATGCTCTCGTTGATGCCTTGATTGACTCACGCTTTCTGGAACACTTCCAACGGCCTACGCATTCTGAAGGACGATTGTGTACTTAGAGAAATCTGCCTTCTCTTCCGCCCACATTCTCCAAAAAACCTTAAGGCAACAAGCGAGCCCTCACAGCCGCTTACTGCCTTCCCACCACCCAGATTCAAGAAGACCTCACGTCTCTCTTATAATTGGGTCAAACACTCAAACTCTCTCTCTATTTTCAGTTTCTTTCTTCTGAAGACTGTTTTACTGACTTGAGCGTCGGAGTATTTTCGGTGGGACAACTTCCCGCCGATAACGTTGACCTCTTGTTCGTTTTAGTGGTGTGCAGGATTCGTACTCAGTGAACGGAGCCGGTTCAAACTATCCAGAAGAATCCGAATCTGTTCGAAGTCGGATCCAGGTACGCATCATTGGCGCCGTCTGTGGGAAACGCTTACTAAAAGCCTACCACAAAATCTGCACAAACTCTCTCTGTCACCTTCTGATTCTGCAATGGTGAACACGAGAGCCCAGGCTAGCGATCCCGCTAGAAAAACTACTAACCCGGACCAGGACTATACTACTGATGTCCTGGTCAACGGGGCCACAGGCGGGGTTCCACCACCTTATTTTCAACAACTGGTGGAGCAGATGCAGGCCAACAATCGCCTGCTCCAGTTACTTTACACGCAGAACGAGCAACGACAACAAGCGGCTCCACCAGCAGCCATTCCCGCTCCTGCCACCAAAAGGGGTGGCCAAAGGAAGAAGAAGCCGGCCAAAAGGCCCACGAAAGCCCAAGACGTTCCGGCTCCAGCGTCCTCCCGCGTTCCTGGCTTGAATAGGCCTATGGAACGCTCTGGGAGTACGTCCCCGACAGAGAGCCCAAAAAGAAGAAATCCTCGATACTCTCAGACGGAAGACGACCACACAGTCCAGGAGCGAGCCTTTAGGATTGCCAGATCCACAGGAGGCAGCAGCCGACCGGCTGCTGAACCCGCCGGGGACAAGACGGAGTTGAGGAATTTTCTCAACTCCAAATGATTAGCGAATGCCACTCGCTCCGATCCGCAAGTAGACCAAATATAGAACCACGTGTTCCAGAATGACGAGCGCGTCATCGACTTGGACAGATCTCCTTTCACTGCGGAGATCTTGAACCATCCACTGCCATCCAAGTTCAAAATGCCATCCCTTGACTTATACGATGGGGGCAGTGATCCGGTTGACCACCTGGATCACTTCCGCACCCATCTAAGTCTACAAGGGCTGGAGGACTCGGCAATGTGCCGTTGCTTTCCACTCACCCTGAAGGGAGATGCCAGAATCTGGTTTCACCATCTCCCTTCAGGCACGATCAGCAGCTTCCGTGAACTCACGGACCTCTTCCTGGCTCAGTACGCTTCGAGCCGACGGGAAGAGAAACAGCCGTGGCACCTCTCCCACATAAAGCAGAAACCGGGAGAGAACCCGCGGCGTTTCCTGGATCGCTTCGTGGCTGAAGCCAGAAGGATCCCCAGGATCACAGAGGAGATGAAACTGGGCAGTTTCATCTCTGCGCTTACTTTCGGTGACTTTTTCAAGCACCTTGCCCACAAGAATCCTCAGACCTTCCGCGAGGCGGAATCCATTACCAGGGCCTACGCTGCAGCAGAAGAGGCCAACGAGGCAAAACGCCCTGAGCGGGCGGATCAGCCTCGGCCGTTCCCTGGTGAAGGGAAGAGAAAATACAGCGGCGGAGAACACACCCGCCAGAAGCAGCGCCGGACTGGGCCCCCAGAACGTAGAGATTATGGGCCCACCAGTTTCACACCTCTGACAGACACGCCTGCCAACGTCCTCATGTAGATCCGTGGAGAAAAATTTCTAAAGTGGCCCAAACCGCTGAAGAAAGAATCTGGAAACCAATCGAAGTACTGTGACTTTCATCACTCTGCTGGCCATTCAACCGAGGACTACAAGACACTACATAGGGAAATTGAGGATCTGATTCGCAGAGAACACCTCACGAAGTTTGTTGGAGGTCCTGGACAGAACTCAGGAGCGACTGATGAAGAGGGACAGGAGCTGACTCCTCATCGGAACAGGATTGCGGCAGGAGTGGTTAACATGGTCACCACCCGACCTGCGAGGAGCCCGGCGGACAGCAAGGAGCAACAGACTGGGAGGAAGAAGTAGCGCACAGTAGATAATACTATTAGCTTCAGTGAATGTGACTCAAATCATGTAATGTACCCCCATGCTGATCCCCTTGTAATCTCAGCACTCGTTTCAGATGATATTTCAGACTACCAGCTGAAACGAGTCTTTATTGATAATGGTAGCTCTAGGGATTTGCTTTACTTGGATGCATTCTTTAAATTAGTCTTAAAAAGGAACCAATTAAAACCCGCAGAAGGACCTTTATACGGCCTAGATAATGAATCGGTGCCTGTTCAAGAGACAATCCAACTGGAAGTCACCCTAGGCACCTATCCGAAAACAGCAAGTCACATGCTAACCTTTCTAGTAGTTGACCTGCCCTCAGTATACAACGCTATACTGGGCAGACCTTGCCTGGCGGCATTCGGGGTAGTTACCTCGATTCCGCACCTCAAAGTGAAATTTCCAACACCTTACGGTGTTGGGGAGGTTTTAGGCGACCAAATAATTGGGCGGACATGCGACATGTCCCAAATTACCCCTAGCGGCAGCACTAGCACGGGGGGAGAACTCGATCACCGAGACGAGACCACCCTGCAACAGGCGCAGTCCGGTGAGCCACAGATCTGGTCCCACTAAATCCAGAGGAACCGGAGAAGTGTGTACAGATTGGCGGCTCACTCACTGGCACACTACGCGCTGAACTGATTGCGTTCTTGCAGCGGAACGCTGACTTATTCGCATGGACTCCCGCAGACATGCCTGGGATTTCGGCTGAGGTGATGGTCCACAAGTTGGGCCTTGATCCTGACCGAAAGCCGATCAGGCAGAAGCGGATGAATCATTCCGTCGAAAAGCTGATCGCCATCCAAGAGGAGGTGAGAAAGCTACTGGACGCTGGGTTTATCAGAGAAGTCCAGTACCCGGATTGGTTCTCAAACGTCGTCCTGGTCAAAAAGAGCAACGAAAAATGGCGAATGTGTTTCGATTTCACCGACGTCAACAAAGTCTGCCCGAAAGACAGCTTTCCCTTGCCCAGGATCGACTTACTGGTTGACTCCACGGCTGGACATGAGCTGCTCAGCTTCATGGATGCCTATTCGGGTTACAACCAGATTCGAATGAGTCTGAAGGACGAGGAGCATACATCTTTCATGATGGACCAGGGCACCTACTGCTACAAAGTGATGTCTTTCGGACTGAAAAATGCTGAAGCAACTTACCAGTGACTGGTCAACAAGATGTTCGAAAAGCAGATTGGTCGCAATAGGAATGTCTACGTCGACGACATGCTCGTCAAGAGTAGGGTCACTGGCGACCACATACGTGACCTGGAAGAATCATTTGAGTTGTTCCGACAGCACCGAATGAAGCTGAATCCAGTCAAGTGCGTCTTTGGGGTAGCCTCTCAGAAGTTCTTGGGTTTCATCGTCTTCCAGTGGGGGATCGACGCAAACCCAGAAAAGATTAAGGCCCTCGCTGACATGGCTCCCCCGCAAAACGTCAAAGACGTCCAGCGATTGACTGGGCGGCTGGCTGCTTTGTCCCGCTTCCTCGCGAAATCTGGCGACAAGTACTAGCCCTTCTTTAAAGCACTAAGAGGAACGAAATCCAACGGATTCCAGTGGATGGCTGACTGCAAGACCGCCTTTAATGAATTGAAGCAGTATCTGGCCAGCCCGCCACTGCTAGCGTCACCCAAGGACGGGGAGGAGCTGTACCTTTACCTGACCATATCAGAAGTGTCCCTCAGCTCCGTCCTCATGCGTCAAGAATTCGATGTCCAGCAGCCGGTTTACTATGTGAACAAAATGTTGACCGGATTAGAAACGCGCTAACCGCGCCCTGAAAAAATGGCCCTGGCACTAATCTTTGCAGTAGGAAATTTGAGACCATACTTTCAGGCACACCGCATAGTGGTCCTTATTGACCAGCCGCTGAAAGGCATACTCTAGAAACCCGACGTTTCTAGACGGCTCGTAAAGTGGGCCATTGAATTGGGTGAGTTCGATATCGAATTCAGGCCCAGACCTACCAAAAAGACGCAGGTTCTGGCTGACTTCATCGTTGAGACCACGACCCCGATTCACGAGGAACAGCCCGCAGAAAACAAAGAGCAGCCCGTTGAGGTCCCAGAATGGACACTCCACGTGGGCGGATCGTCCACGGATAGTGGCAACGGAGCAGGGGTGGTCCTTACGACCCCTGGTGGATTCGAGATCAAGTATTCCCTAAAGCTTGACTTTTAGGCGACTAACAACGTCACCAAGTACGAAGCCCTGCTAGCTGGCTTGCGATTAGCAAACGAGTGCTTTGCCAAGAGGTTGGCGGTTTACAGCGACTCCGAATTAATTGTCAACCAGGTCAATGGGGGCTTCGAGGCGAACAACCCTTCCTTGGCCAGCTATCTGGCAAATGCAAGGGAAGCCATCCAGGGTTTCAGCAAACTGATCCTGATACAAATTTCTCGAGCTGAAAACTAGAAGGAAGACCGGCTGGCTAGAGTTGCCGTTGCCGAAAATCCAAAACAGTACTCGAGGGATATGAGGGAGGTCCTGAATGCTCCCAGCATAGAAAAACAAGAGGCGATACAGATTTTCGAGATGAAAAACTGGATAACGCCCTACCTTAGATACTTGGCTGACGGATCACTCCCAGAGGACGCCGAATAGGCCAAGCGAATCAAAAAGACAGCCGGTTGGTACACAGTAGTCGATGGGCGGCTGTATCGCCGTGGATACTCAACTCCATACCTCCGCTGTCTATCACCCGAGGAGGCGGACTACGCGCTGAGTGAGGTTCACCTCGGGATTTGTGGATCACACGTAGGCGGGAAAAATTTGGCCTTCAAGATCATGCGACAGGGCTATTATTGGCCCTCGATGAAAAAGGATGCACTTGAGTTTGTGAAGAAATGTGAAAGCTGCCAGCTTTATGGCAACCTTCACCACCAGCCGTCCGCGAACCTGAAGTCACTTCAGGCTCCATGGCCCTTCGCGCAATGGGGGCTCAATATACTCGGCCCATTTCCCATTGCCATGGGGCAGAGAAAGTTTAATATCGCGGGCATCGACTATTTCACCAAGTAGGTCGAGGCAGTCCCGCTAGCAAAAATCACCAAGCACAATGCACTGGAATTCCTTTGCCAAGGCATTGTCTGCAGGTTCGGCGTCCCAGAGGTCGTAGTGACCGACAACAGGACCCAATTCTTGGGAAAATACTTCACCAAGTATTGCACCGGCCTTGGGATCAAGCTGGTCCACACTTCGGTGGCATACACCCAGGCCAACGGGCAGGTGGAGGTCACGAACCTACGCTACTCCACGGGTTAAAGACTAAGTTGGAGGACGCCGGGGGCTCCTGGGTTGATAAGCTCCCCTCCGTCCTCTAGTCTTGTCGTACAACCCCCAAGGAACCAACACGCGAGACACCCTTCAGCCTCTTTTACGGGACTGAAGCAGTGATCCCAGTCGAAATCGGGCTTCCAAGTCTCAGTGTGGAGTCCTTCGACCCAAAGACCAACTCCCATAAAATCAGGGAGTACGTAGACTTGCTAGAGGAAGCCCGTGACGCCGCCAGAATACGGACAGCAGCGTACCAACACCGAGTTGTCCGATACTACAATAAAAAGGTGAAAGCCCGGCAATTCGACGTTGGGAACCTTGTCCTACGAGGCATCGAGGCCACAGGCAAGCTGGCCGGCCGAAACAAGCTCTCTCCCAACTGGGAGGGACCTTTTCTTGTCTCCGCCGTCCTGCGCAATGGAGCATACAAGCTACGAAACTAGGATGGAAAGTTGGTCCCACGAACGTGGAACGCAACCCACCTAAAGCGCTACTTCCAATAGGAAACCCAGGTACGCACTCACCCTCTTGTGTGCATTCATTCGCATGCTTGTTTTAATTTGATAAAATGGGGAGTTTACTTAGCATATAGAATCCTATGTTGTATATGAACTGTGTTTGCCTTGCAGGTTTGCCCGACCTAGACTGCCCCTAAGTCGGGAGGGTCTTCACCCTCTCGTTAAACCCTAGTCATCTAGGTGGCCCAGAAGTAGTCTGAAACCCTGGTCATCCAGGTGGCCCATAAACGGTCTTAAACCCTAGTCATCTAGGTGGCCCATGAACGGTTTGAAATCCTGGTCATCCAAGTGGCCCGTGAGCGGTCTTAAACCCTGATCATTCAAGTGGCCCATGAGCGGTATTAAACCTTGGTCATCCAAGTCGCCCATGAGCGGTCTTAAACCCTGGTCATCCAGGTGGCCCATAAGTGGTCTTAAACTTTGGTCATCCAAGTGGCCTGTTAGCAGTCAAAAACCTTAGGGGGCAAGTATAGCACACGCGACGACCTCCTCTCGGGGAGTAGCAACGTCAGTCAACGACGGTCGAAGGGAGAAGCACTTCTTCTCCGACATTGGCTGCCTACGGCGCCACCGGGCTGGTTTTCCACAACTGCCCGATTAGCTTGAGGACTTAGCTCCTCCAACGGTCAGCCAACCAGGTTGGCCCCCCCCACGCAACGACCCTCTCCATGAAGGGCCAGTGTGATTGTGCAGCAACGAGAAGCATTCCTTCTCTATGCTGGCTGTCCCAATTACCACTTGGGCAACGCCACTAGGCTTTTCTCACAAGCCACAACTACTAAGCAGGCTAGCACCAGCAGCCCTGGCACTCAACTAGAAAGCAAAGCGGCATCCTCGAAGAGAGAGTCACAGAGATCGGGATCCCAGGCTTGGCCGTGGTCATGACATCGACCCATTTGCTCGATCCGAGAGTCAAAGGATCCCCAGTTTTACTAACTGAGCTCCCTGGGGGCTCCTCACTCTTAGTCTCATTGGATGATTCTCCAACGGCAAGAGCCCTTCCAAGGAGTGTAAGGTGCATCCTGTTGCTACAGCTTGAACGATCAGCTATCTTAAGGCAAGTCACCTCCCGACCTCTTAAAACGCGTCCTTACAGGAGATCTGATCTTAAGCTTGAGATCTTCCCTCTGTGCGCTCCTAGACTCGAAATGCTCGCAACGGATCCGGTCAACAAAGATTTTCGGCTCAGAACTGCTCTCCGAATTTGAGTACTTCGCTGGTCAACTTTTCCGATTAACAAAGATTTCTGGCTCAGAACTGCTCTCCGGATTCGAGCACTTTGCCGGTTAACTTTTCCGATCAACAAAGATTTTCGGCTCAGAACTGCTCTTCGGATTCGAGCACTTCGCCGGTCAACAAAATTTTTCGGCTTTAAACTGCTCCCCGGATTCGAGCATTTTGCCGGTCAATTTTTTTTTACCAGCATCCATGTCCGTCTCCGCTCTACCCTCTGGATTTGAGCACTTTGGTTACTAGATCTGGTGAACCAGCTTTTTCGACTCCGCACTACTCTCCTGATTTGAGCACATTGGTCAACGAAATCTGACAACCATATTATCGGTTCTATTCCGCTCTTCAGGTCAAGTGATGTGGTCAACCAAGTTGGTCAACCATCAAACTGGTTCCCTCAATTCTCCACGGTCAAACTTTTCGGTCAATGAATCTAGGTCAAGGGGACAATATGACCAATCTCATCCCATTATAAACATGCCGGAGGCCGAAAATTCGAGCCACCGGCATGGGGGGCTAGTGATGGGTTTAGTAACCATGGGCCTAACAGGCCAGGCCCCGCAGCAAGTCCACAATCCAATATAATTCTTTTAAACTTAAAGTCCCACATTGCTTTTGGAGAAGCAGTCCATTTGCAAACCCCACTATAAAGGCAAGCATCCTCAAGTATTGAAGGACAAGTGGGAGAAACTCGAAAAAGCTCCATAAGGCTTCATATGGTTCGGGGAATGGCATAGCCGTTGCTAGCCGATCCCCAATAAGAGCAGGCTGGCGGCCAGGAGATCCTCGACTCTCCTCTCATCCAGGAGGCCCCTTGGCTCTCCGCCCGTCCGAGGCCCTTAGCCCTCCGCCAGCACAGAGGCCTTCAGCCCTCCATCCAGGAGTCCCAGAGGCCTTCGGCCCTCTGCTACCAGGAGGCCCTCAGCCCTCCTCCCGTCCGGAGACCATCAACCCTCCGCCAACCAGGAGGCCTTCAACCCTCCGTCTTGGAGTCATGATCCCTCTATCCCTTAGCCAGGAGCTCGCAGTCTAAGAGTTGATCCTCCACTCAGGTAACACGAATGCTTACTCACTAGTATCATTTAGTCCTTCTTCTTAAAGTCGCCCTCCGCGGGCACAATTGTAAGTCGCCCCTCTGTCGGGCGCACTCCAAGCCGCCCTCCGCGGGTGCACCTATAAGCCCCCGCTCTGCCGGGCGCACCTATAAGCCGCCATCCGCTGGCGCATCTCTAAGCTACCCCTCTGCGGCTATGAGCCGCCCCTCTGCGGGGTGCACTCCAAGCCGCCCCTCTGCCGGGAGCACTCCAAGCCACTCTCCGCGAGCGCACCTATAAGCCGCCCCTCTGCCGGGCACACTTATAAGCCGCCCTGTCGGGCGCACTCCAAGCCACCCTCCGCGGGCGCACCTATGAACCGCCCCTCTGTCGGGTGCACCTATGAGCCGCCCCTCCGCGGGCGCACCTATGAGCCGCCCCTCTGCTGGGCGCGCCTCCAAGCCATCCCTCCGCGGGCGCGCCTCCAAGCCGCCCCTTTGTCGGGCGCACTCCAAGTCGCCCTCTGCGGGCATACAGGTAAGCCGCCCCTCTGCCGGGCGCATCCATGGAGCTCAGGCCTCTAATCACATCCCTCTCACACTCCCCTCATTCTCGCATCTTACGCATGCATTCCTCCATTTATTGCGGAAGATATCTGACTTGAGCGTCGGAGTGTCGGCGGGGGATAACCCCCCGTTGGCCTCTGACCTCTTATTTGTTGTTTGTGTTGTGCAGGTTTTTGGTTATCAGCGATTGAGACTGAACCCGATCCAGATCAACCCTCAACGGAAGATTGCAAGGTTCCCTAATCCGTACAACAACCGGGGACCCGGAACGCAACAATATGAATAACACATAACGAGTTTATTTAAATTTTGTGAATATAACTTTGCAAAATACCAGTGCATTATTTGAGTCACATCCATGGCAAACCCAACAAACACAAGTGTGTCTCCGAATTAAAATGCCATAAAAACAATATATTTTCTTGTGAAAGTGGGGGGGAGAAGTTCAAAAGATATCCAAGCATCCATAGTTTTTGGTGAAAATTGGAGTGTTTTAATTTTCAAATATTTTTTTAAGAGGTTTTTTGGTTGTTGAGTTTCAAAATTGGAGTGTTTTAACAGGTTTTTTGGTTGTTACCTGTTCGGAGTCAATCAGTTGGGAATAGCATGTTTCATTTGTAAAATTATTTTTATCATAGTGGATTTATACATATAGCTACTGATGCATATCTGGATCCGATTTCGAACAGATTCGGATTCGCTTAATTGTTTGGATCCGGCTCCGTTCACCGAGTCTGAACCCTACACACCACTACAGTAAATAAGAGGTCAGGTATCAGCGGGATGTTACCCCACCGAAAATACTCCGACACCTAAGTTAGCAACTAGCCTTTGAACTTTAAGAATGTGAACTGATAAGTAAAAGAGAGAGAGAGCAAGATTAAGATTGGTAGGAGTGTTGGCCTATAGATGTAAGAGACGTTCCCGTGACTCGTCGAGAGTATAGTTTCCCGACTCGATATTTGCAAGGAACAAGTGGGAAGCTGCGTCCCAAAAGCATGGAAGCTTAGAAGGACGAACTTTGGGGAGCCGGCGAAGTCTCTGGAATCTGGAGGCTTGGAGTGGGATTTCAAAGTAAGTGATTGTTCGCTTAGGAACGAGTGCAAATATGCTCAATGATTTTTTTAGTAGCACTGTGTTGTACTTTTTGGTTCTGTGTTCGTGTCTCAGATCATGTCCCTCGAAAGTAGAGACTCTGGGGTTATATAGACAGTGGGGAGTGCGACCTTCCTTGACCAAGAAGGCGTAATTTCTGCCTGGTGTTGGGTGGCCTTCTTTGAGTAGGAAGGCTTGACTGGCGTAATCTGATGGGATCGTTTCCTCTCTGAGCGGATAACGGGTCTCCAAATTATTTACCTTCCTTCTGTACTTTTATTACCATTAGGCACCATCATGGGTAGGAAAAGAGAATTTGGCACCTTCCTCATGGGAAGAGCGCTAAATCAGTTGATATCTTCTTTAGAGGAGATTAGCTTCAAGGAAGGCACAAAATCAGGGAAAGGACCGTTGCTTGTCGTGTAGGAAAACGTCTGCCAAACTCGGTCTGACCCATACTAGGTTTTATATCTTTTCGCAGCCTGCTGCTACAGTACTTCAGGTTAACAGAAATGTTAACCGTCTTGAGGAAGCTCATTGGCCGCCTGGTTGACGCTCTGTGCGGTCAATACTAGCGTTGACAATCTAACACGCATCTGGGCTTTTCTGGACTTTTGACTATTTTTCTTATTGGGCCTACCAGCTATGAGCCTACCTATCACTAGCCCCCTATACTTGTGGTCAGGATTCTGGCCACCGGCATGTTCATGATGGGATGCGCTTGTTTTTTAATGACGGAGTCGTTGCCCATCAGAGGAGGAGCTTTGAGTACTTTCAAAACGTTGACGGGATTTGTTGATCATTTTTGGAAAGTTTCCAGGCAACTTGGAGAAGGAAGTGTTGGTCATTAGCCGTCCTATCAGAAAAGTGTGCCACGTGTCTTTATGCGGTATACTCAGGATCCCGGTATTTAATAAGCCAGAGGATCTGATTCGACAGCCCCCCTTTTGGGAAAATGACATGTGGCGGTAATGATGGTGCACACTTTCGAGGCAGTTTTCGTATTCATACGGGTTTTTAAATCGCCTGCTTGTTTTACTTTAAATTTCCTGCACCTTCCTTTGTTTCTTCGTCTTCCTTATTCCGTTGAGAAGAAGAAAAATCCTAGTCCTGACCATAGCCTCCGTCGCCAATATCGCCTCCATCCTGAGAGAAAACGACGTGAAAGTATTGTACGTAGAGTACAACATTCCACAGGAGATTAACTTCCGCGTTCCAGGGAAGGACGACAGAGCTTTCCTGCCACCCACGGGCTTCGTGACCGTATACGAAGCCCATTTGAGGAGTGGGCTCCGCCTTCTAATCCCCGACGAGTTGATGTCGATTTTTCGAGTGCTTCAAGTCCCCATCGTTCAATTTCATGCGAATGCCATCAGATATCTGCACTCCCTTTGCATTTTCCTTCGTCAACACTTGAGGTTGCTGACGATGTCAATGGTTAGGGGGAACTTCAAGCTTAATCAGGGAGCAGAGTGGATTTCTTTATCCCCCCCGCGGCGGTCTCAAAATAAGCACCGCCATATACGACTCCCTGAAGAATTGGAAGAATCGGTTCTTTTTTGTTAGTGTGGGTGAGTCCTAGCCCTTGCCCAATGAGTGGGGCCAGGTGCCTGAGGTGTATACAGGGGTGCCTTTGGAAGCTGAGACGGCGTCCTAGGAGTGGTTGGTTAAGCTCATAGAGGTTAACCTGGGAGATTTCCAGAGAATTCACTTAGTCTCCCTTGTTAAGGCAAAGAAGGCCAAGTGGGGGCCTTCGTTTCCCTTCCAGAAGCTGAAAATCCTACCGCCGGAGGTCCTACAGAGAAAGAAGGGGAAGAAGGGTTTTATCATTAGTCCCCGCCCGTCTGATGCAAGTCCTCCCAGTCCAAGACAAAAGAGGGCGGCCTCGATGGCGCCTTCTTCGTCGTCCTCAGAGCCTGACTATCTCTCTGCCGAGCATTTTGCAGGTCTAGGCGCCACCTCCGGGATAGAAGTGGAGCTGGCTCTTGAGGCTTGTGAAGCCAGGTTAAGCATCAACGTTGTTCTTACACAACCTGCGCCATCGGGGTTGACTCAGGATCCATCCATCAAGGCGCCCGGGCCACAAGAGCCGTTCGTTGGATCGCCTGTTGTGGTAATTCCGACTGAGTAGCAGGAGCCGATTTTGGAGCCCCCCACTGTTCCCGGGGAATCATCCAGGACGAAGGATACTCTAGAGGATCCAATGGCGGAGTTTATGGCTGAGATCGCCGCCAACCCTGTCGACATGGATCCCCTTCCTTTCTCACCGCTTTTGGTGCCGGAACTAGGTGCCAGGCCAGACAGGCCAGCATGAAGAATTTGGGAGGTACAAATTCTGTTGCCCGCCTTGTCTTTTGGTTTGCCTTTTCTAACCCCCTTTTTTGTGTGCAGGCTGATAAAGTCTTGAGCGCAGTCATCAAGGAGCTTAGGCAGAGAGACATAGTGATCTCCGATAGGGACAGGGAGATCGCCTGGCTCGATGCTAAGTTGGAGGCTCTGGGGACGGAGCATCGAGAGGACGCGGCTGCCCTGGAGTCTGTCTTGACGGGCATGGAGGCAGAGAACTTGAGCCTGAAAGCAGAAGTCACTCGTTTGAAGGAGGAGAACAAGCATGTTAAAGGGCGCCTTAATCAGCTTGCAGGGCAAATGGCTACCCTAGAGAACGACCTGAGCCTCCGTATTCATCCCCACGAGGATGCAGACATGATGCTGGCACGGTCGTGGGAAGGGATCAACATTAGTCGGCATATTTTGCGGCTGGTTGATCCTGATTTCCCTGTGGATCTTATCAATTTGTCAAACCGGTCAGTGCAGCATCGCGACAACCTCGTGGGAGAACCTCGAGACAGACATGGGCCACCGCCGCTTCTGTAGCTTTTTGTGATTGTAGTTTTTTTTGGGGTTTAATTTTGTATCTTACCATTTAAGTAAGAATACAAACAGCTTTGTGCATATCACATGTACTTGCTTTTTACAACTGCTTTTTGTATTTTGCTTCTTCGCCGCTCTCGGCGGCTAACTGGGCAGGATTCCTGCGAGTTGGCTGCCCGCCTTATTTTTGGGGCGTTCATGGCATTTTTAGGCGGTCGCGTGTGTTAAGCCGGCTTAGCATTCGCTTGTGAGTAATACTTGGTGGCGCTGCCCAGGTGCAGACTTGGGCGGCCTACTTTGGTGGAGCATTTTGCTCTGGTTGACTATCGTTGACTGATCACACTATCTCCTTGTGTAGGAGGTCATTGTGTGTGCTGTATTGGCCCCCTAAGATTTTTGACCACTAATGGGCCACTTGGATGACCAAAATTTAGATATGACCACTCATTGGCCGCCTGGATGACCAAGGTTTATATACGACCATTCTTAGACCGCCTGGATGACCAGGGTTTATATATGATCGCTCATGGGCCACCTGGATGACCAGAGTTTATATACGACCATTCATGAGCCGCCTGGATGACTAGGATTTAGTAACGAGAGGATGAAGACCCTCCCGACTTAGGGGCAGCCTAGGTCGTTTCGAAACTGTAATGAAAACCACATATATATGCATACCACAGAAACGCAACATGCTAAGGAAACACTTGTTTTACTAATTGAATCGTGCACACAAATAATCACATACAACTATACAGAATACATACCTGAGTCCCTATTGGAAGTAGCATTTGAGATGGATTGCGTTCCACGTCCGCGGGATCAACTTTTCGTCGTGATTTCGGAGCTTATATACCACGTTTCGCAGGACGGCGGAGACTAGAAAAAGCCCTTCCCAATTCAAGGAGAGCTTCTTCCGGCCAGCCACCTTTTCCGTAGCCTCGATGCTCCGTAAGATCAAGTCTCTGACATCGAGCTGCCTCGCTTTCACCGTCTTGTTGTAGTAGCGGGCGATTCGATGTTGGTAGGCTACGGCCCGTATTCTAGCAGTATCACAGGCTTCTTCTAGCAAGTCTAGGTATTCCTAGATCTTCTGGGAGTTACCCTGCGGGTCAAAAGATTCCACCATAAGATTTAGAAGCCCAATTTTGACCAGAATCACCGCTTCAATCCCGTAGCAAAGGCTGAAGGGTGTCTAACGTGTTGGTTCCTTTGGAGTTGTTCGGTAAGACCAAAGGATTGAGGCGAGCTCATCTGCTCATGAGCCCCCTGCGTCCTCCAACTTGGTCTTTAGCCCGTGGAGTAGCGTTCAATTTATAACATCTACCTGTCCATTCGCTTGAGAGTATGCCACCGAAGTGTGGACCAGCCTAATCCCAAGATTGGTGCAATAATTGATGAAGCGTTTCCCCGAGAATTGGATCTCGTTGTCAGTCACAATGACTTCTGGAATGCCAAACCTACTGATGATATTCTGGCGAACGAATTCAAGTGCGTTGTGCTCTATAATTTTGACCAGCGAGACGACCTCAACCCACTTCGTGAAGTAGTCAATACCTATTATAATGAACTTTCTTTGCCCAGTTGCAATGAAAAATGGGCCAAGAATGTCGAGCCCCCATTGTGCGAAGGGCCACGGCACCTAAAAGGATTTCAGCTCAGCGGATGGCTGGTGGCGAAGGTTGTCGTGAAGCTGGCAACTTTCGTACCTCTTTACAAACTCAAGTGCATCATTTTTCATCGAAGGCCAATAGTAGCCCTACCGCATGATCATGAATGCTAGGTATTTGCCGCCGACATACGATCTGCAAATCCCAAGGTGCACTTCGCTCAAGATGTAGTCCGCCTCTTATGGGGTTAGGCAACAGAGGTACGAAGTCTAGTAGCCGCGGTGATACAACCGCCCATCGACTATTGTGTACTAGCCGGCCTTTCTCTTTATCCACCTGGCCTCTTTTGCGTCTTCTAACAATGTTTCATCTACTAGATACCTCGGGTAAGGTGTCGTCCAGTTTTTCATCACGGAAACCTTCATTACCTCCTGTCCCTCTATACTGGAAGCGTTCAGGAACTCCCTCATATTCCTCGAGTACTGTTCCGGATTTTTGGCTGTCGCTGCTCTTGCCAGCTGATCGACCTTCTAGTTTTCAGTTCTGGGAACATGGACCAAGGTTAGATTGTCGAAGTTGCGGGCGGCCTCCCTTACCCTAGTCAAGTATTTGGCCATGTCTGGATTATTTCCCTCAAAGTTTCCATTAACCTGGTTGACGATTAGTTCGTAGTCGCTGTAAACAGCCAGTCACTTGGCTGAGCACTCTTTTGCTAATCTTAACCCGGCTAGCAGAGTTTCATATTCAGCAACATTGTTGGTGGTCAGGAAGTCAAGTTTAAGGGAGTATTTCACCTCAAATCCGTCAAGGGTCGTGAGGACCACCCCTACTCCACTATCCATGTCTATAGATGATCCATCTATGTGGAGTACCCATTTGGAACCTCCAAGCGCTGTTCTGCATTCTCTGAGGGCTGCTCTTCGATAATCGGGTTCATGGTCTCGATAATGAAGTCGGCCAAAGCCTGTGCCTTTATGGCTTGCTTGGGTCGAAACTCAATGTCGAACTCACCCAACTCGATAGCCCACTTCGCAAACCGTCCAAAAACATCAGGTTTCTGGAGTATGCTCTTCAGAGGCTAGTCAGTGAGAATTATGATGCGATGTGCCTGAAAGTAGGGCCTTACTTTTCGCGCGGAGAATATGAGAGCTAAGGCCAACTTTTCTGTGTACGGGTAACACGTCTCTGGGCTTGTCAATATTTTGCTCACATAGCAGACCAGCCGTTGGGTATCAGAGTCCTGGCGTACAATGACGGAGCTGAGGGACAACTCTGATACCGCCAAGTAGAAGTACAGCTCTTTGCTGATCTTGGGCGATGTTAGTAATGGCGGGCTAGCCAGGTACTGCTTCAACTTATTGAAGGCCGCCTAACAATCTACCGTCCATTGGAAACTGTTTGATTTTGTTCCCCTTAGAGCCTTAAAGAATGGCTAATACTTGTCATCAGACTTCGCTAGGAAGCGGGACAAGGCTGTTAATCGTTCAGTCAGCAGCTGGACGTCCTTAATGCTTCGTGGGGGAGCCATGTCCGCAAGGACCTTAATTTTTTCTTAGTTTGTCTCGATCCCTCGTTGGGAGACGATGAAACCCAAAAATTTTTTTGATGCTACCCCGAAGACGCACTTCGCCAAATTCAGCTTCATTTGATGCTCACGGAGCACCTCAAATGACTCTGCCAGATCGCGGATATGGTCGCCTGTAATTCTGCTTTTGACGAGCATGTCGTCAACATAGACTTCTATATTGCGGCCAATCTGTTTTTCAAATATTTTGTTTACCAATTGTTGGTAAGTGGCTCCTGCGTTCTTCAGTCTAAAGAGCATCACCTTATAGCAGTAAATCCCCTGGTCTGTCGTGAACGAGATATGCTCTTCGTCCTTTGGACTCACCCGGATCTGGTTATAACCCGAATAGACATCCATGAAGCTCAACAGCTCATCTCTGGACGTCGAGTCTACCAGCAAGTCAATCCTGAGTAAAAAAAAAGCTGTCCTTTAGGCAGGCTTTATTAATGTCGGTGAAATATTGACGCACATTCTCCACTTCCCGCTTCTCTTCTTTACCAGGACAACGTTGGAGAGCCAATCAGGGTATTGGACCTCTGTGATGAATCCAGCATCCAACAATTTCTTTACTTCCTCCCGGATGGCGATCAGCTTTTCCATTGAGTGGTTTCTCCGCTTCTACTTGACAAGTTTTCGATCTTGGTCAAGACCCAGCTTGTAGACAATTACCCGGTCCAGAATCTCAGGCATGTCAGCGGGAGTCCATGCGAAAATATCAGCGTTCCGTCGCAGGAATGTGATCAGTTCTTCATGCAACGTACCGGTGAGAGTGCCGCTGATGTAATACCCGAATATTTTTATAAAGGAGATCGAAATTTAATTGGGTGAAATTGGATTTATTACTTATATTAGAAGAAAATAAAAATATATATATTTATG
>JAODPA010087476.1:0-24528 GCA_025585075.1 Nepenthes mirabilis
CAATAAAAATATTATTTATTTATTTTTATTAATTTTTATTCATCTACAATTTTTCATTTTTAAAATTTAAACTGTAAAGAAAACATCTAATCAGTAGTTTAACAGTTAATGAATTTTAGCACCTCTTAATTAATTCTACCCGGCCGCTGGAATTGTTTTGGTAGGAGAGAGGCCAGCCATCCATCCCTGTTTCGTACGCTCTGGGTTTCTCTTCGACACCCACAGCTTCAAAACTCGTTTCAGCCCTAGTTTCGAATCGATAGGTTCAGGAACTTTGAACAGGAAGATTCGTAAGGACGAAGCTATTGGAATCAATCAAACTGTGAAAAATTTTGTAACTAATTTTGTGAATCGAGTTAGGCCTGTTTTATTGCTTATTGCAGAAAGAAGATCTATGGGGCTGGATGAAACCGACGCCATCGATGACAGTGACGGCGGAGAAAAGTCGTTGAGTTCATCGAAAGTGTCGTGTTCGATTTGTCTCGAGCCTGTAACCGATAATGGGGGTAGATCTTGGGCGAAGCTCAATTGCAGTCATGAATTTCATCTCGGTGTGTGCAACTTGGTTTGATCTGTTTGTAACTGGTGTTATTCGATCCGAATATATTTTGGGTTATGCATCTGTTGATTCGCCTGCTCCTACTGGCTATGAATTGATTGAAATTTTGATGAATGCTTGTATGTTTTTTAATCCCGACGTCTCTTTATTGGCATTCGTAGTTTATGTAGCGATCTATGTAGACTGCAAATTTGTAAAGTCTATGATTTGTCTCAAATTTAGAGAGCGGTGTCTTGCGGATTTAAACATAACGTATTAAGGAGAAGAGAATCCGATTGTTTGGGAGAACAATCCGATTGTTTTGGGGACCATATTCGTTTAGTGGATACCATTGGACTATCAATTTAAGTTGGTGTTGCATACAATTAGATCATGTATGAAGTTTCCACACAATGTTAAATAGCTGGGATTTTTGATTGATGAGGGTATGAGAGAATTTTCCGACTGAAATTGACCAAACTTCCAACACCTGTAATATTCTCCTTCTTCATTTCATGCAAACTTATGGTTCAAAATCTATGATTGTTGAGTGTTAAAGCTATCATATCAATAGGCTGAGAAGGGGCACAAACCCACATGCAAAGCTAAGATCTGCTAGAGGATGTGATTCTATTGATTAAGAAAGTGATTGTTGTTTCTCAAAGACCCAATTATGTAGCTGGTTCTGTGCAAAGAGTGAATTTAGTCTTTCCTTTTTAGGGATCAGTCTTTTCTGAAGAGAAATCAAAACTTCATTTGTTTTTCATTTACCTACGTCAGGTATGCCATGCAGTGTAGTTTTTCCTTCAGTAACTATATTTCTTTTATTCCCTTTTGGTTGCTTGCAGAGTATCATATACTTGCATTCTGAAAATATGTTCAAATCTTAGTTTACTTTGAGGATGTGAAGAGAAGAGTCTTTCAAAATCTAACCCTAAAAGCTCAGTATTGAGTTTGCAGACAGGAGAATTGTGTACATGGACAATTTTCTAGCATGCTTGCTGAGGTGAAAATCGTTTCTGGAGGAGCAGTACATTGTATGGAAAGGTGTTAAAGATGGGCACTCCCTGTTGGCTGACTTTGCAAGTAGAATAGAGGGGAAGGGAGATGAAGTCTCAGTGGAATTTGGCCTGGTTTCATTCTGCCAAGCAGGATGCATTTCATGTTGTATGCAACTTTTGGGGGATTCTAATTATTGATTACCTTAGAGAAAGAGGGAATCCCCTTAAAATACCTGTAAAACCGTGTGAATTGGTGGAAACAATTTTCATTCTGGCATGACTTGGTAGTGTTATTTAAGACTTGTGGCTGTTTGTTTGCTGTAAATAAAAGAACAAAAGTGAGGTGTCTGACCTTAATCATTTAGATGGCCAAGATGCCTTCCAAATCAATCCAAAGAAAATATATTTGATTAATAATGTTAAGTTATCATTTGGAGAAAACAAGGTGATGGAGATATTATTTGGAATTATATATTTAGTGTCTGCCTTAGTTATTTAGATGGCCAAGATACCTTCCAAATCAATCCAAAGAAAATATATTTGATGAATAATGTTAAGTTATTATTTAGAGAAAACAAGATGATGGAGATATTATTTGGAATTATGATCCGTGATTGGTTGCAGTAACACCTACTGTCTATTGGTCCAGTATTTATTGTTTCTTTCTTTTTTTTTTTCACATTTTCATATCAATTTATGTTTTCCTAGCCTAGTTCTCTCTCTCCGTCTGTGTGAGCAGTCTGTACAGTTGCATCCATGCGCGCATGGAAGGGTGTGCTGAGATAACTTTGAGCAGTAACACCTAATTCCTATTAGGTGATCCCCTTTTCCTTCTTTCCTTACATCAGGCTTATTGAACCCAAGGAGGTATTATAAGTGAATCTAGAGATATATGAGAAGATGTTTTCTGATATTGTTTTTTCATGATTTCCAATGAGGCATATTTCAGGTCAATCCTCTTAAACCAAAAAGAGCTGGAAGCATTGGTGCTGTAGACAATGTTTATCTATCAGGCATGGATGTTAACGACATAAAAACTGAAAGATTTTGTTATTCTTTTTGGTTGGGAAATTTGTCCTGCACCTGAATGGCCATTTGCTTGCTTTCATGTACACACTGTGCCTTCTTTGACATCTTGACATGTTAAATGTGAGTTGACAGAAATGTGGGGAAGCCGGGAATAGTGGTTGAATAGGTGGGATGGATGGTCTTAAACATGATGTAATGGAATGGGAAGTGTTAGCTTTGTAATTTCCATAAAAAGTTGAACAACTAGAGGGAGTTGTTAACACAATTTCAACATTAACAAAATCGCAAGTCGTTTTATGTCAGGTTGGCTCTGTAGATCAATCAATAATGTCAACATCAACCAAATTGCATGTTTGAATACTTGTGCTGGTCTTGAAGATCCTCTTTTTATTTCACATAATGTCAGGCAACATTTCCTCAAATTCAAAGGGGTAAAAATAGTTTTCTACTATCTTCCTTTGCAGTTGGTGATGCCTAATCACTCCTTTTGTTGTGCATACCCTTAACTGTATTTTTTTCCTTAATTGCACATCCTCTATTTTGTGTTTTCCACTCCTAAACCATCTTGACATGCCTTCTTCACATTTTATCCCCCCCTCAAGCGTTGTTTTTAGCCTGTTTGGGATTTGTTTAATTTTTCAAAATTATATGTTTGGGTTATTTCATTCATTCATTCATCTTAACTTATCTTTAAAGATAGCATTTCCCATAGGAGACTAACATTGTGATACGTATGGCAAAACTAGTCTTATAGCCATCTTATGGCATTTTCCTTCCAGTTTCCAAGGTGGTTTGATGATTGAATAACACTCTGGACTGCAGGCATTCTCCCTATTAGCTAATACATTTTATTCCATTTGTACATCATTCTTCCATTTCCCATTTTCTTGAATTGTTAATTTTATAAATTATAAAATATTTAAGAAATAGAATATCATGCTCTAAGAAATACTGACACTCTCCCAAAGTTAAAGTATTAGCGCTTGACATATATCGGACACTGATATTTTCCCTACATTTCCTGATAGGTGTACAAATTTTTTTAAAAATTCCAACACGCTTTGACACATTCAAACACGTTTTGGACATATTTGAGCCACGTTTTGGACACATTTTTGTTCAAAAATTTTGCTTATATTTTGTATCTTTTAGTAATATCGAAATACAAAGCGATAAATTTAAAAAATATATGTTAATTGATATATAAAAAAAATTGTCACATTAAATTTTCCAAATTCCATCGTATACTTTTTTCCCTAGGAAGTCTCGAGGCAATAGATATATCGTTATATTGTTATATTATAAAAGCCTATGGAAGATGTTATAGTGTAACTCATTTATATTGGGACTCTTTATTTACCTCTTCCAACTCAAAAAAGAAAAAAAAAAAAAAAAGAGAGGCTATTCAGATTTCATCTGAACAAATAAGTTAGGATGGCCCTCTATCCACAACCTGGTGATTCTGTACTCAAATGTCCTGCTAGAAAGATGCTCAAGGAGGTTGTATTTGTATTTTGCCAAAGAAGAGAAGGAAAATAAAAAAAAAAAGCAAGGGCAAATGGCTTCAGGTGTACGCATAGATGTATTTAGGTTGTAAACTTGCAGTTTATATGGTTGGACTCAAAAATCACTAGTGATCTATTAGACAAGTTTTTTTTTTTTTTGGAAGTTTTGGTGCAGTTTGTTGCATCAAGTGTCTCTGAATGTCACAATCTCGTTACTGTAACACAAATAACATGATGTCATCAAAATCATAAACGGAGACTAAGTCGTGACCCTGCAAACAACTTTAGTCATTCTTTCAACTAACTTCAAATATATTGTATGTAACATCTCAAGATTTGGTCAAACTCCTCATTTGGACCTTTGATTGATGTACCTGTTCAAAACTCATAAAATTGTAAAGGAAATTGTCTACCACTGAGAGTCCGAAATCATCATCATACAATCCACAATTTAAGGCCCATTGGCCTAATAGAAATGTCGCATTAATATACATGCCCACATTAAATATATGCCAAATTGTTTCCATATCCTACTACAATTCTAGAAATACAATAAAATAGCTTTTAAGTAATCCTTTTGAAAACTCCTATCTGGCCAAAACCTACAAGTCATCCATGCTACTAATTTGAAAAGTGTTGAAATATAGTAAAAGTGAGCTAAATGTCCAGTGCTCTGTATAATATATATATATATACATACATTCATAGGTATGTGGATATATATAACAAAATGTGAGAAAGACAATAACAATAATCAAATATAAAGTATCAAAAAGTGAGAATAAAAGTAAGAATCAATGGCTGGTGACAATTTCACCAACTACGGTCGAATATCGAAGGTCAAACTATAGATTTTTACCCTATAGTTTGGGACGTATATTATTATTCAGAACCCATAGGTGGGCTACATATATATTATACCATATAAATGGGAACAAATGTCACTTTTCTATCCCGTTGGTACTAGTAACGACCTTTGCTTACAATCTAATATACTAGGACATGTTTGAACATATTTCTTCAATTCTTTATAATAATTCTTATTTAGACAAAAAGAGGACTCTATACAAATAAACAAATTTTCAGATTTTAGAAATCAAATATCATGAATTTAACTTGGTTGTAGAGTGTTTCATCAAGCTCTTGCATAAAAGAAGACATACAAGGCCAAAATACTCAATAAATTTAGGATTTCTTCACAATGTACTTGAAATAAGGCACAAGCCTCCAAAATCTTATAAAACATGAACCAAATCAACATGCGTGCAACTTTGAGTTAAGGAAAACAATAAAGGACCGCGTGCGTGTGCATTTAAATAAGAATAAAAAGAATATTTTGAAAATCTCAGCAACCAATGAAGAAAATGGCTTAGATTCACTTACTTTAGGTTGAAGTCACCAATATCTAATTTGAAATCACTTCAAAATCACATTTCCTTTCTTTCTTTCTCTTCTCTTTCTCTCTCATCTCATAAGAAATGACCTAAAAATTGGCTGAGATCCTTTAAATATCCAGACTGAAGTATGAGGGCCAATCGTGTGTTCATTAGGTGTGAGGCTATTGCACTGCTAGTGCACATCCGTCATTTATGCATGACCATAGGCACACATCCACTGTCATGCATGAACGAGCATGCATCATGTCCTTATAGATGCGACTCATACTACGATGCATGCATGAGCTTGCATCATGCACAATTTATACTGCCATGCATGCATAAGCTTCCCTTCCTATAGTTCTCGTGAGATTCAATACTGCCACTGGCGCATCATGTGTGCCACTTATGTGCGCGTCAGGCATTAATCCTCTTCTTTTAATTATTTGATTTCTTGACCAAACACAATTATTATCAACAATTCACTTAATCAATTTCTAACGTGATAAAGCATATTTTAGTGATTGGGCATTATAATTATATCTCTAAATGGTTATGTAATGAGGTTTTAGGTTAAGTTTGGGAGATTTGGCCATATTTGTTTCGGCTCCAAAGAGGAAGGTTTTGAATATTCGATCTTATGTTGTAGAGATTGGTTGCATTTTGTTTTTGCTGCGTACTTTCATTAGCACAATTGATGATTGGAGTTGGATATTTTTGTTGGAATATATATATATATTTGGTGTTTCATCTTGCTAGCTCAATGTCCCTTCTTGGAGCCAAAAAAGTTTCATGTTGATTTGGTAATGCATCTTTGTTGTCTCATGTATTGAATTGTCTTTGGTTTATGATTGTTCATTTTGGTTGTTTTCAGATTGCATTGGTTCAGCATTTAATGTTAAAGGAGCAATGCAATGCCCTAATTGTCGAAAGATTGAGAAAGGCCAGTGGCTTTTTGCAACTGGCTGTCGCTCGTTTCCAGAATTCAGCTTGGATGATTGGACACATGATGAGGATCCTTATGAACTAAGCTATTCTGGAATGGTAACAATCTGGTTCTACAAATGTGTCAAATGAAGCCAATCCTTAAGTTTGGTTTATTTTTCAAATGCTCTAGCCTTCGATTTGGCTTTCATATGCTGCACAGTCACAAAAAGAAACAATTAGTTAGCCAGTACACTGCCTTTTTGTAGGGTTAAGGCATGCAAGATAAGTTTCTAATCTTTGGGCTGTGCTTTATCTTATTGTCCCCTTGTCAAGTCTCTCAGAAAGCATTTATTTTAATGCCTTGGAAATTATAATTAGATTGGGAATTTAGGGAATCGGGGAGCACAATACAATGTCGAGTGTAGGCGCTGCAAAGATATGATTAAATTCAAAAGGTGCTTAAATTAAAGAACCATTTATATGTGCTTTAAAATGTCTTCCCGTGTAAGAGGTGCTTAATTGGGTTGAAGAAACAAAAATGGAGTTTACTTGTGCTGAAATGTGAGTCTTAGGTTCTCACATAATCTGATTCTGCTGAAAAATAAGTACTAGGGGTGTTTACTTGTGGTGGTCTGGGAGTTTCTGACTAGATGTTACAAGAGGCTCTTTTTTTAAAAGAGCTGTTGATTAGCTGTACTTACAAGTGGACAGCTGTTTTGATAATCTATACCCCCAGAACAAGCCACAGTTAGTTGCTTCTTGGAGTTTATTTATTTATTTTTATTTATTTAATTTTTTTGCCTATGAAAGTTGGGGACAAGGGGATTGATCCTAGGGCCTAAGGCTGCATCTGCACTTTCATTTTGGAGCATTGTAATATTGTTTTCAATATTTACTAATGATATTCTTCTACAGGGAGATTTCTGTTCAAGAACTGTTGTGTTTCCTTTTAGCTCAATGGGTAGTTACTGTAGGGCTGCAAGATAAGACAACTGATTTACTAGAAATCACCTTGCTGTTTAGCTCATCTGTACTTGCCCATGATTTTATGGCTCATTATCTCAAAATGTAGTATTTAATTTTTTTCTTTATATGCCAATTTATGGGGATAAGTAACTTCACAATGAAGCTATTAAGGTTGGTTATCAAATACTTTCGGTGGAATTCCATCTCATCTGCCTTTACTGTCCCTTTTTCACTATAAAATGTGTTGCGTGCTCCAAATGAACGGCAACAAATACAAGGTTTTGGTTCATTAATTAAAAAGGGACAACTATGTGACACAAAAGAAAACTTTGATAAATATATAGAAAGTTTTACCACTTAGCTCTCCTTTGTCTTTTCCTGATGCCTCTATAGTCTGTACCCCTTGCACCCTTCTTTACTGGTCAAGAAGAACTACGGATATTCATATCAATTTATTGGGCAGTGGAACATGATCATAGAACTTTGAGCCACTTTTTATCACAGCATTTTGCCGCTTGGAGATTCACAAGCCATGCTTGTCTGATGGGTTTGGTATTTGTGTAATTTATTTTGGTCTATAGTAAATAGAGATTTAAAAATCATAATTAGACAATTTCTTCTTCAATCTTCACAGTTTTTCCTTCTCTTTTAGGAAAGTAGGAGAAAAGGTTCCTTGGCCAAATTAGTCTTATGTGTACCTTTATGTTTGATTTGTGATTGATATCTGAGGTGCTTCATCCTGTCAAGTAACTTAATAATTTCTCCTCTCTCATGTCTTTATTGGCATTTTGTGTAACATGACATTTACTTGCATAGTTTGCATAGTTGATGGACATGGCTAAGCATGCAATATATTTGCTAGCTTCTGCTTATACCTTCAGAGATTTTGCAGTAACCCAGTTGGATTATATTTTATTTACGAGTGGTAGTTTGATCCAGCTTATTGATGGCTTTTTTCAGGCTTTTGGAGTTCAGTGGTGCCCATTTACAGCGTTTCCAAGGCTTTCCTCTTCTTTAGAGTAAGTGTGCTTTTATATGTTACTAACTTACCTGTGACTTTAACTATGTTTTGATCCAATTTTGTACGTCTTATAGAAATGTTCCATTTCTGCTTTTGTATGGATCCCCTGCATCCTGCTCTTTGCACAAGCTTGCTTCCCTTTGTTGGTCACTAGTTCGTGAGCTTGCTTGTTGTGGCTAGCATATTGATTTTGCATCTGGGATTTGTTTCTCCCTTAGCAACTAGCTTGATATGATCTTAAACAGTCATCCAGTCTAATCCTCATTCGATATGAAATTCCTGTACTGATGCCTTGTCAGAAGTTGGATTTCACTTTTTGCATGATTACATCTTATCTTTTCTACTTGGTATTGGTTTGCTATTGACTTGAGTCCTGAAGCAAACATCTACAACAAGTGGCAGTCAAGTAACAAAGGCTGCAGGCTGCTTCAACAAGAAAACAGCAAGAGTTATACATCTGCAACTGTAAGGAAAATTCAGCAACTGAATTGAACAGATCAGCTTCTGAATAATCTGTCAAACAAATTCACCACATCAAAGATCTTGTTATGATTGTTCGGAGTTATAGCCACTTGTAAACTGTTACCATTAAACCACCTAAAACTGTGTAAAGTCTTTTGTAAGTGTTTCTGATATGTGTATGTGAATGAATTGATAATCAGAGTTCTTTTTGGAATGTCTCCTCATCCCCTTGTCTACTTCTCATGACCTTTATTTGTTCTATTCTCATCCCTCTTCTCACTCTCCTCTCCTGAATTCTTCTCCTCTTACTGATTTACCGCTTTTTCATTTTGGTTGGAACATCCCATCACAGTTGGTGTCAGACTGTCAAAGAAATTCTGGGAATTCTTGCTTCTTTCTCACAATTTTCTTCCCAAAACACACACCAATCAAAATTTCAGAAAATCTGTCAATGGCAACTAGAAAATTAGAAGAATAGATGCAATGATGGCAACAGGAGGCCAATGAGCAACTTCAGAACAATTGCAAGATCGCTTGGCTATGATGAGAACTGAAGCATTAGTCTCACGAGTTGATTTTGGAAATAACTTGGAAGACACAATGGAACAAAAGCTTGTTGAATTCTTTAACAAGTTTAGGGAATACAAAATACAGGATGAGGAAGCCTTCTCGTCCTGTATTAAAGCCCACTAACCTGGTGTTTTCCTTGTTGACAACAAACTAGGTGTCTTGACTAGCTAGCCATAGACCTCAAGGAAACAGTAATTCTCAATTCAAGGGTCACCCGCATGTCCTTCCCAAATAAATTTCATTATTTGTCTGGTGAAAATCAAGAAGCTGGATTTGAAGTGTGTGAAATACTATACCATTTTCAATATCCCTGAAATTCCTAAAATGCAGATAGCCTCCATGTTCTTAGAAGGAGAAGTTAATAGCTTGCTCAATATTGTAGCTTGCAAAAGAAACATATTTCTTGGGACATCTTCCAAACAGCCCTCCGCAGCAGATTTCTTCATGGATATTGCAAATTTAAATTATTTTTAACACATTATATTAAGAACAATTTGAACAGCTGAGAGCCCCTTATCCTCACTCTTAACTCTTCCCTCACTGAAGGCTGCTTTATCTCAAGTTTTATCATTGGCCGTAAAGCTGAAGTTAGATCAATGGTAAACTCCTGAAGCTTTCCATGTCATTCCAGGCTCTTGAAATGGCTAGACTACTAGAACAATCCTGGGATGCCTTGTCCAAATGATGTTGACCACCCTACAACCTTCTTTCACTACTACTTACACTTCTAATCTTTTTTTTCCCCCTATCATAGAAGAATCATCCTCCCAGCACGATACACTGAAAACACAACACTAAACACTTGCCTTGTACCAGCCTGCCCGAACCTCTTTTCGGACCAAAAAGAAGCTTGGGCTTCTGCATCAAATGCAATGAAATATTCATTGCTGGCCATAGTTGCGGAGAAAAACAACTCATTGCCTTGCTGGTTCGGATGAGGGACCAGAATTGGATTATTTTTCTTACCAAGAATCTAAACCAGACATGGAAAAGTAATGGAAATATTTAGTCAATACACTTTATTGATGTCCCACTAACTGCACGATGAGGATCAAGGTTATATTTTTGAAGAAACACATCACTATATTGATAGAAAGTGGAAGCACTTGACATCTTTCATGATGCCAAAATTGTTTCAACAGCACAAAACTTTCAACACCCCCATTTGGCTATCACAATAACCAATGGCCAAAAGATGATCAGTTCTGCCTAATGTTGCATCTTCACGTGGAAAATACAAGGCCAAACTTTCTCTTTAGACCTCAGACTTCCTGATGTTGGCAATTGTGACATGGTCCTAGGAGTTGCGTGGATTAAACAGTACAATTGAGTTCTTTTTGGATTAAATTTCCTTTAAGAAAGAAGGACAATAGATTGAGTTAGTGGGAACCTTGGAACAGGCCTGCTACACCTCATTTTAGGCAAAACATCGCATAAATGGTCGAAATGTGTACCGGAAGTCATTGCTCAATTATTTTCCTTGCATTCTGTAGCGGAATAGGTGACCTTTTTTTCCCTTAGTACAAGTAGTTCTGAATTTTCTAGTATCTCTGAAAAACTGAGAACCCTACCCTCCTCTAGACCCTTTAACCATTCAATCAGCATTAAACCAAACTCCTAACCTATTGATTTGAAACCTTATAGGTAATTTGATTATCAAAAAGATGTTGAGTGTTACGAACTCTTCAATACACCGTCGGAAGCTTACTCACTGACTTTGACTTGAAGACGAAGTGCTCGGGCAATGTTACCGAATACTGCATGCTGTTTTATTTTTTCTTGCACGTGTACCTAACCTTCTTTTTGTTTTCTGTTATCCCCTTTTTGTTTTCGGTTTTTGTGTCCCAGCAACCCCTCGCTGTTTTTGAGATTTTGCATGTTTGTTTTCAATTTTTAGTGGGCCATGGGTGGTTGCCCTTCACTGTTTAAAAGGCTCGTTGCTGTAGATGCAAAAGGAGGAAAAATTACACTGCTTCTCATTTCTTCCTCTCTTATCTCTTCCTCTCTCTCGTCCTGTCCTCTCTATCTCTCTCGAACTGTCTTTTCTCTTCTGCCTTCCTTACTTATTTTCCCCCTTTTTCTCTGCTTGATCTCCCCTCCCCTGCTACTTCTCTGTGATTTCGTCTTCTTCTTTCATTACACCGTTGAAGCATGCATCTTTGGTGCTCTCATTGAGACACGACAGAGGTGATGATGACCGAAGCACAAGCGCTCAAAGCTGCCGTTGTAAGGCTTTCGAAAGAGGTAAAGAGTTGTGACCATCCACCTGCAGACGATGACCATTCGACAACATGTAGACCGAATCGCCACTGCTTCCTCTACAGCACAAATCCATCACTCTCTCGCTAAAATTAGTGGATCGCTCACAAGAATCGAGTGACAATCTATTTCATGGTTGCCGACCCTGTCACCATTAGTGGCTTCTCCATCTTTTGGTGTCCCTCCTTCTCCATGGCTTCCAATCACTACTTCGTTCATGGCGTCTTCGAGCGAGATTCCGCAACCATCGTTGCAAACTCCACCCCAAGCCTCACCCAAAATGATAACAATGCCACCAGACAACACACTCGCTCTTCGTCTTCCTTTACCTCAACCGGAAATTGCTCCCTTCATTGCGTTCGTACAACCACAGGCCGACCGCATCACTAGCTCTGCTTCCACCAAGGTACACATCCAGCAACCCCTCAATGAAATCCCATGCTCACTAACCCTAATCGAACGACAAACAGTGCCATCCGCAACCCTCCCTGTTCGTCCACCTCAGTCACCGTTTACGACTTCCACCTCCGATATTTTACTCCAACCTGCTCAAAGCCTCTCCTCACATCTCCACCGCCTACCGCCCTTCAAGCACCCAGTACACACCCCGGCAGGATCATCGAGTCGTGAGCTCCTATGTTTGACGCCTGTGATGATACTGGAAGCCTTCGGTATGGAAAGATTGGTGGAGGAAAACGTGGCTGCCATTCGAGTAAGTTCTCATCACCTATTACTTCCCACGCTCTCTGGTAATCCTGTGTCAACTGTGGTCAAATACCCTTCCCTTGAATTGCCGGTACAGAAATTCACACCTGCTGAAATAGGCCTTCGTCCAGAACAAGGCTTGTGCCTTGCGTGGGATGAACGGTTCACACCAGGTTATCCATGTAAGGTCCCACACTTTTTATGTATGATGAGCGTGGACGACTCTGTTCTAGTTATATCCCCAAACTCAGGGTCCCAAATTTACAATGCAATTGGAGTTTGTATCACCCCAGTCCAACTCCTAGAAGAGAAATCAATCCCTCCATTGTGAGACAAATTTGGTTGGTGTACTTGGGTTGCATTATATTGGACTGTTAATCCTATTGGTGTGTGGTATGGAACATTTTGGATGCTCAAAATTTCAAACGTTTGCAATGCTTCTCAGCTCAACATATGTCATGGTGATCCACCTTTAGAATTGGGTACTTTCCTTAAACAGCCAATCGGAGAAGTTGCAGATTTCCTAGGCTTACGGTCCAACCAGGAGGTCTTCATTGAGGTTGTGGCCCTTGAAAACCTGAAGGAGAATGTTGAAAATGCTGAACAGAATACAAATGTTGAGTACACTGACCGACTGATCTCTCTTCTAACACGTATTCATGATCATCTGGATGCAATGAAGCAATCTCAGTGCATTGCAGCTGGTCTCATATCCCAGTTGATGATTTTAGTTGATGATGCAGGAGGAGAATGGCCAATGATTACACATGCTCCTTGGAATGGTTGCAACCCTGCTGATTTTTTCGTGCCATTCTTCTTGTTCATTGCAGGAATGGCAATACCTTTAGCTCTAACGAGCTATTTTATTGTAATTTGTGGCATGAGAGGAAAACTAGATCCTCCATGCAATGCAGTGGGATATGTTGATAGAAAAGTGCTAGGGATCAATGATATGTATCAACATCCAGCTTGGAGGAGGTCTAAGGCTTACACATCGAATTCACCTTATGAGGGGCCTATTCGGCCAGATGCTCCATCTCGGTGCAATGCACCTTTTGAACCTGTAGGAATTTTAAGATTGATGCATTGGGTTCTAATGGGTCTTGCACTCCTTGTATTACGAATTGTGCCTCATTTCACACATGCAATTCCCTTCAACTATGTTTGCTTAACCTCTGGTGTAGCAGCTTTGGTGTTTTCAACTTTCTATACAGCGGTTGACCTTGTTGGGATAAACTACCCCTTTCTACCATTAAAGTGGATTGGCATGAATGGCATGCTCGTCTATGTTAAGGCGGCTGAAGACAGCTTTGCTGGATTCTTTAATGGGTGGTTACTCAGCTGCGAACAAGCAACATTGCAAATTCTGTGGGCCACAAAAAGCTGGCTGCTTAGGGTATGGACACATACCGTTCTTATCCACCAGGATGATAAGGGTTCCACAGACCAGTGTGAGCAAAGGGTGCTCGAGTTGGCCCTGGAGAGAGACAACAGCAATACTGGAGGGTTTTGTGTTCCGCACGATGCCCCACGGCGCAAAGGCTTGGACGCAGTAAGGCTGTCAACGAGTAAGGATACAATGATAAAATTCTTGTCGGAGACGGCCACACTTCGCCCAAGCTGGCGGCAGGAGGTGGCCATGGATGGGTGTACGATTTCTTAATTTTAAGAGGAGGATGCTGCGAGATTGAAAAGGTAGTTCAGTCCCAAATGTTAGATCGGATTGGGCAAGTAAGTTCTTCGTATGCTAGACACTCATCCTAGGCGTTGCAGCACCAAGAGCAAGATTTATTTGAGGAGGCGATACCAAAAGCAACAAGAATTCTTCAACCTTTAGCTACAGTCTTGGCAATGCTTGATGATACTTTCATCTCTGTGGACCAAAACACAAGCATGTGGTACCAATGCAGTTCACGAATTGGGAAGAGGAGCTACGTCGAACGTGTGATTCTAGACGAGTTTTCAGTGAAATTGGTGTTCGGCAGTTTAATTGTGGCAACATATCACCAAGTTCTTTTCTTGTTCAACTTTGAGGACAAGGTCCTTTTGATGGAGATGGCAATGTTACGAACTCTTCAATACACCATCGGAAACTCACTGATTTCGACCTGAAGATGAAGTGCTCGGGCAATATTACTGAATACTGCATGCTGTTTTATTTTTTTCTACATGTGTACCCAACCCCCTTTTCTGTTTTCTGTACCCCCTTTCTATTTTTGATTTTTGTGTCCCAGCAACCCCTTATTGTTTTTGAGATTCTGCTTGTTTGTCTTCTGTTTTTAGTGGGCCACGGGCGGTTGCCCTTCACTGTTTAAAAGGCCCGTTGCTGTAGATGTAGAATGAGGAAAAAATTACACTGCTTCTCATTTCTTCTTCTCTCTCTCTCTCTCTCTCTCGTCTTGTCCTCTCTATCTCTCTGGAACTGCCTTTTCCCTTCTGACTTCCTCACTTCTTTTCCCTCTGCTTGATCTCCCCTCCCCTGCTATTTCTCTGTGATTTTGTCTTCTTCCTTTGTACACCGTTGAAGCATGCATCATTGAGCACCTAGTCTTTGACCGGCTTCAAGCATCCATTATACAACCTAGGCAAAGCACATTTGCATTATGATCCCTTGTATAAAGAAAGATGACTCAAGGTGGTTTTGTATTTAATATACCAAACTAAATGATTTAGCCATCAAAAATAAATTTCCTGTACCAAGATGAACTTTATAATGCATTCTACCTCTCTAAACTGAATCTAAGATATGGGTATTGTCAAATCAGAATGCGTGGGTTCTGACATCCATAAAACTGCTTTTAGAATACACCAAGGGCATTATAAATTTATGTACTTGAGCCTCACCCATACCATTGTTATGTTCCAAGCGCTTATGAATCTGACTTTTAGTCCTTATCTCATGAAATTAGTCTTTGTTTTTTGGATCACATACTAGTTAACAGCCCCCGCATCACACTCACATTAACCTCCTCAAAACAATATCCTTACCCTCAGGCAACACACACTCTTTGCCAAACAAATCAAAGTGCTCCTTTGCTCAAACCCAAATTGAGTACCTAGATCACTTAATTTCTATAAATATGAGCATCTAAAATCCCACTAAAATTGAAGCAAACTTGCTGTGGTACTCTCCTCCCAGGGCTTTGAGAGGCTTCCTAGGTCTCACAGGATGCTACAAGGAATTTGTGAAAGGCTATTTCTGTTAACTCTTTACTGCATTACTAAAGAAAGATTGCTTTGTATGGTCTTTGGCTGCAGATCAGGCCATGTCCCAAGCTCTTGCCTTAGTTTTACCTGATTTCTCTCAACCATTCGTAGTGCAAACGGAAGCTCCAGATCAAGTAATGGGAGTTGACTGGGTCATGAGGTTGACCTATTGCCTATTTTTGCAAAGCTTTTGACGTCAAAAACAAAAAGTCATCCTCATATGAATAGGAGCTCTTGGCCATCCTTATGGCATTGAGAAATGAAGATACAATCTCCAAGCATGCCCATTTATAATTAAAACTGGTCAGCACAGGTTAAAGTGTCTCTTTGAGCAAGAAAGAGAGCATTCTTGTAACCAAAAAGTCTTAACAATCTCATTGGTCTTCAGTATACAATTCAGAACAGGAAAGGCAGAGAAATATAGTTATGGATGCTCTATCCTGGAGGGAGGATCGTGATTTATGTTTTTCAATTACTGCCCCTTCCCACTTGGTTCAACGGGCTGTTAGACTGTTACAAATATGACAAACTAGCTTTTGAGCTTACCATAATTTTACTCATGGACTTGCATGCGAAACCCCATTTTGTTATATCGGACATCCAAATCCTAAGAATAGAACTTATGTGGGCTATTCCACATCACTAAACAAACATTGCTTCATACATTTCACACTTCCTAAGTTGGGACTCATGAATGAAAATATTGATATTAGTATTTATTGCGACTATATTGGTATCATTATTGCGACTATATTGGTATCATTATCAAGAGTAAAAAATTATCTATGAATTATAAGCTGATAGGCAAATATTAGCCAAATATTAGGTATATCGGCTGATACATTGGCATGTTGCGATTTTGCTACTGTTTTGGAAAAAATCTGTATTAGGGTGACAATATTGATATATATTGGCTGATATTCCAGTCTATCATTGAAAGTGATTCTAGAATATTAGTAACCTTAAAAAAATCAACCATCTTTTTTTATTAGATTGCATTTTTACAAGTAATCCAAGCTTTGTTGTTATCTTGTGGGTTATGCCAACAAAACAAGGCAGAAAGGAAGGCTGCTACAACCCTTACTCATTCTATTACACTTACGGAGCCACATTACCATGGACTTTCTAATGACTTATTAATTGATGAGGAAAGGTACAGTTTTAGCATTATAGATATGATGGACAATTATGCCCATTTCCTGGCCTCATTACATCCATTTACAACATCCAAGATGGCTATTGCAGCAAATATGGACAAATTGTTTTCTAATCTATTTTGGCAATCACTTTTAGAAGTTTTTACACCATGTTGTACATATGCCCTGTCTTTCACGCTCAAACTGATGGACAATTTATGATATTAGACCAATGTTTGGGGTGCTACCTCAGGTGCATGACTTCTCCAAGCCCACCTAGTGGTTTCAGAGGTTATCTCTTGCATAATGGTGATATTATGCAACACACCACACAACCATTAACATGACTAATTTTCAAGCATTATCTGGTTATTCTCCTCTGCTATATCTGGAATATTTGGAGTCTACAACAGTGGCTTATGTTGAACAATTGCTTTCTGACAGAATTTCTCTTAGTCACTTCCCAAAGAGCAAATTAAAATGGCATAAAACCTATGCCAACCGAAGAGATCCGAAGGGAAATTTGAGGTGGGAGGCTTGGTTTTCCTCAAACTCCTACCCTATCATTGGCCTTCAGAAAGCCTTTTAAACTCTCACCTAACTACTATGGCCCTTTTTCAATTTCTGCCAAGGTAGGTCCAACTCAATCTACTCTGACAACAAAATTCTATCCTGCTTTTCATGTTGGCCTCCTCAAAAAGAACCTGGGCACAAACCAAACTGCCAACCCTACATTAAAACCTATTGATTTTGCTCGTGAATTCTTCA
This sequence comes from Nepenthes mirabilis, assembly GCA_025585075.1. NCBI lineage: Eukaryota > Viridiplantae > Streptophyta > Magnoliopsida > Caryophyllales > Nepenthaceae > Nepenthes > Nepenthes mirabilis. The sequence continues at coordinate 17,471 of JAODPA010087476.1, forward strand.
CCCCCACCCATTGTTGTCTTAGATACCGGCCAATTCTCAGGAATGCCAAGTTAGTTCAGGGAATTCTTGTTCAATCAGCCTCTGTGGACAAAGACTATGCTACTTGAGTGGATCCAGATTATAACTTCTAGTTTCCTAACTTCCGTCGTCGACGTCAAGGATGATCTCTTCATAAGGAGGTATTGCCATGAAGTAAACATATGCAACATGTGGCATTCTATTAACAAAGGCTGCATGAGCAGAAGCAATAGAGTAACAAGGCTGTTTAAGCAAGATAACAGCCAGAACTTCACTATCAGCAGCTGTAATGGAGCATCGGCAACTGAATTGGACAAATCAGATTCTGAAGAACCTGTCGATAACCGATTCAGCATATCCAAGATTCTGTTGTGAGTTGTTAGTAGCAGTTACCACCACATGTAAACTATTGTAACCAATAAGCTGCCTAAAACTGATATATAAAGGCACATGAAGTCTCACTGAATCACGTGTGTTAATGAATTGATAATCAGAATTGTTTTGGTTTATCTATTCCAATCTCCTTGTGTACTTCCCATCACCTTAATGTGTTCTATTCTCCACTTCCTTCATCTCACTTGCATCTCTTGATTCCTTCTTCTTCTTCTACAGATTTACCACCTTTTCCTCTTGATTGGAACATTTCACACAGCTTGTACCTTTTTAATGGGTTATATACTTGAAAGACCTTTCAAATATCAGTTCTTGTGTAGCTTGGATTCTCATCTATGCACACCCAACATTGGATGTATTCGTAGACTCTTGATTTTGTGATGCAATAAATGTAAATTCTTTCCTCACCATGTTATAATTAAACACTTGGGAACCTCTTTTTTGTGGGGTGGGGGGGGGGGGTGTGGAATTGCTCTGGAATCAACATTTCTGATTTAGATTTTTTTTGTGATTATCATAAATTACAGTCATTACTCATACTAGGCTTTGTATTAAACCTGCTAGTTTGTTGTTTATTTCATGTGTGGATGTGTGTTTCATCTGATGGCTTACTAATCATTTGACCGTGTAACGTTGACTTGCTGAAATTTGTTAGAAAGGAGCCAGGTAGGTTTAGCTAGGGTAAACCAGCCTTTTATTTGTGGAAGAACCTATTAAATATATTTATGTGTAGTAGTCGATTTTCTTCAAGTCCCTGTGGATCGAGAAACTGCATGCTTTCTATTTGAATTGGTACATCCCATTACAAGAAAAATTCACATCTTAATGTCTAAGCAAGGCCTTCTGCAAGATGAATCCACTCTAGTCATGGGTTAGAATAAGTATTGATGTTAGTATCAGTTGCGATTGGATCAAGGAATATACTCTCTGGTATTGGACGTATAGATGTAATTCTTTTTGTGATCACATTAAGAATGAGTTATATACTCAAATCTGACCATCTTTTATCATATTTACATGTTAGAAATATTTTAGTCAATTTATGAAATTGAGCTCGATATCTTCCTTGGTCATTAAGAGTGAGATAGATTGTTTTCCATGCGCATACGGTTTTTCTTCTTAAGTGATATAGATTAATGCCTAGAAAAGTGGAAATTTAATAAAGTGAGCACCTCTTTCTTTCCAGCCTTACTCAAATAGAGTTGATAGAGTGCTGTTCTTAAACTGAATAATGGTGATCCCTTTTGCCTTTGCAAACATGGGCAATTTTTGAGTGGGGGAAGGGTAGGATAAGAATTGGTTTTTAAAAGGAAATATGGTTTTAGAAAAATGGTCAATGTATAATGGATAATTGGATTTAGGTTTCTAAAAAGATAAATGGTTGATACATATACAATGCCATATTGTGATAATTTCCAAGTATTGTGAAATATTGGGTTTGGGAACAGTCGATGCCAATATTTATTGCCCAATTTTATGATTCCAGTGCCGGTAAAGGATCAGCTTATCGGTTTTCTAATATTTGACAAGCCTTTTTATTATTAGACTATATTTTCCAGTGCATGAGTTTTGGAGAAAATGTGATCATCCACTATCATTTCCCGGTGTCAGTGATTAGTAGATGTTGAAATCTTTCTGGAATGGTTGTTTCTAGTGAAGATTATGTGGGAGTTCCTGAATTCAATATTCAAGTAACAATTTCTGATATTTTAGCACGGGCTAGTAGGTGCAGTCCCAAATTTGTGGTCATCAGTGTTGAATTATGGTTTGGATTGTTATTTAAAAGACTGTAATGTGGTAGTTCTACTAGAGATTATTTCTTAGTCAATGAGTTCGAATAGTCTGCTAGATATAATTCTTATTCAGAGGTTCAAAGCATGGCTTGAGGGAATATGGTCAAAATAAATATGGAATTTCCCTCGCATGTTTGTCAGAGAGAGTTCCTCCTACCCCGTTAGGATAAGGGAAAAATAAACGTAAAAAGAAGTATGTTTCATGAAGTGGATCGTTTCAATGTGATATATGAGACATTTGTCCATGATTTCCATAATTTCTTATTGCCATTATGGCTGTAGGGCTCCACAAAAGAGTGGAATTTAGGTAACTAATACATGGATACAATGAATGTGATGCATGTTCAAAAGGCATGCCACGTAGGATCTGATCCAAGGGGGTTAAAAGAGGGAAAGGATCTAGGACTGTGAATCCATGAATCGTTGAACAAGGTTATTAGGGAGATAAGTTTTAATATTCTTGCAGTATGGTGTGCAGAAATTCATGGAGTCAACTTTCATATGCACCATCGTAAGGCAGAGGAGCCATCTCCACAATTTCTGGCTTTCATTTTTTAGTCTAATTTGGGTGACTGAGAAAGATCTTTCGCTTTAGAGAAGTTAGTCTCATGTCTACTCCACGGGTGTAGAAATGCCTAAATTGCACTGACCTAGAGCTATGAAGAATAACATGATCTATCCTTTTTTCTCTTTCTGCAAGCAGAAACCACTTGAAAGGCAAATGTTTCTCTTTTTAAAAGTCCACTAGTAGGGATCTTCACAACTGTGGTCCAAGGGGGAGCCCACTTATCCAATACATATAGACCTACACTGTTGCTCCGCGGTGCATAAGAATAAGCCATGAAGAATGAAATCTCCTTTTGAGTAATGCATAAGCTTTTTGGAGGGAGATTCTCAACATAACAGTGAGGTTGCTCCATTCAAGTTTGGTGATCACAAGTTCATGTCATGAAAGCAGTTTCTCTGCAATGTAGGGATTATATGTTACCTTGTGATTCCGGAGTCTCGTGCACTAAATTGTTCTTATAATACACACTTTCACCCTTGGGGGAATTAACTTCACTTGCTTTTGGCAAGCTGTTTAAAATTATATACTGTATTTGTTACATACTGAACCTGTAAGTTCTTCAAGGGCTTGAACATACAAGGAGCTCAGTAACCACCAGAGTCCAGTTTCCAGACCCATTTGCTAGTCAGATGTGGTGTGCCTCCCCAACTGCAGCTAAAATGTGCAGATGTACATATGACCACCTTCAGCATTTGTATCATAAATAGACCTTACAACATAAATGGAACTTGCAACATTGATTTGCTACAGGATTCTTGAAAATAACCTTGCCAGGTTTTGACAGAAGTAGCCCCGTTTACATTACTAATTTACCATCCCGTACATGTTAGCTGTTATATAACTGGAGATATTCCAATGGACATTAATTTGCCAAAAGTGGCCACTTCATAACTCAAGCAAATAGGCTAACCAGGAAGACTATGGAAACTATCAGTTCCCTTTCTGTTCTGGTGCAGATGTTTGGCTATTTTGTTAGAGTTCATGTCAGGAAATTTTTTTCTCTTTTTGTGTTTTTTTTGGGGGGGGGGGGTCAGATAGATGTGATCATTCTGATCCCAGTCTTGGGAATCTGACATTTGTATGGAATTTGAAATATATATCTGGAGTTTAAAATATTGTATTGAGTTGGAATTCATGAAGCTCGTGTTTAAAAGAGTGGGAAAAGAGAAGAATAACTCCTAAATCATCCTCTGGGAGGGTTTATATTATCAGGTACATGAATCGTTCTTCCTTCCAGGTGATGAAATCCTTACTCCATAAATTAACATTTTGGTGATGTTATGAACCCTTTGCATTAGCTTCTTTTCAGACTCTATTGAATTTAATCATGATAATTTCTATCTGGGATGAACTTTGTATAGTTTATTTTATGTTACCAATTCATGTTACTGTTAGTATTTATTGTTATTTCTTTCTCACCCTGGGAATCCTACATCTGCTGTTTTCCTTGGCCTGGTTTTCCTTTCTGTGATCCGTTTTACTGACTTCCTTTTTCTGCATTTCTGCAGAGAAGGGGAATTCCCATCAACTGCATGTAAGTAATTATTTTTTTGTCCTTTTAAATTTTTCGTTTTTTTTGGATTTATGTAAATAAATTGATTGTGATAACCATAAATGATGAACGGATTTACGCATTCGCAGATCATGATCTCCTGGGACAACCTGCAATCTTTACTGAGCATGCAGTTGTTTCATCTGCCCCTCATCCATGTCCCTACTTTGCCTTCTATGGACCGTTTCATTCTTCGTCCTCGAATGCTGGGGCGAGTGTGTCAGATGGCTCGATTTTTAGTAACCACTGGAGTGGGCCATCGGGATCAAGTGAGATCCCGGCTTCTTATCTTTTCCCTGCCATGGATTCCCATTATCATCACAGTTGGGAGCACCATGTCCCTTCATTCTCGACAAGTGGAAGCAGACTCGGTAGTGCGGAACAATCTTCAGTCCCATCCATAACTCAAAGGTCGGCTAGGGCAACTTTCGACGTACCAAGATCAGGATCCTTTGTGCATCCATTTGTTGTAGGCCACAGGTAGGTCGAATCTCAATTGCTGGTCGGTATTTGTTGTCCATTACACCATTAAAAGATGTTTTTGGGACATCCTCTATTTACCCTTAGGATACCATCGGGTGACATGGGGCTCATTCATCTTTTTATTCTTGTCCATGCCTGTTAGGATTGATGAATAGATGGGATGCCACGTTGTTGAGGTTGCTCCAATGGTGGCTAAGGGGTGTCGCCCGTATCAGTATCTATATTAGTCACGGCCATATTGGTATTGGACAATACGTATCGATATCTAATATATCAGAAAAAATTTCATAAATTGTAAATTGATAGAGTTGTATTAACCATCAGGTATATAGACTGATATTCTGAATATTGGTTGATATAACTACATATCACGATAATGCTACGGTATTGAAAAATATCAGTATGAGGATGGCCTAATATTGATACATATTGGCCGATATTTAGACATATGATATCCCCCTAACATCCGCTCTTATACTACCATTATTTTAGGCAATGTTAGGGCAACACTTTTTAACTACCATTGATGATGTGGCACATCATTCATCCACATTAATGAATTTATAGAAAAATAGATGGATGGCACTTTGTCACCATATGTTGGCTAAAGTTGTCCCATAAACATTTTCCAATTAATATAACGGGAATGGAGTTCTTTTCTTTCTTTTGGTTTTTGGAGAGAAGTTGATAGCATACACATTTGTTTTTACTGGTGTATCTCCTTAGGTTCATTGCTTAGAAGAAACAGAAAAAAACAGTAATTTCTTTTCTATTTCTTGGGGAAAGGAAGAATCAATCATACAACTTCTTAGACCCTTAAGTCCCCAAAAATATTTATCCCTTTGTTGCCTGCACCGATAAAAATATCGATATTGATCACAATTGTATTAGATGATACCGATCGATATTGATCGTTGCAGATACAAAATATTTTCTCATGACCACTTTTATACTAAAATTTGACCATTTGTAATAATTTATTTACTTATTTAAGAAAATTTAGGCAATTTTATTATAATTTATCTTGATATCTTTTGTAATTGAAAAATATTATAAACTTTTGATATATGGATGTTCATATCTATAAAATATGTAGATTTAAGTATATTTAAAATGTTCAGATTTAAGTTTTCAATAACAAAGTCAAAAAAGATAGATATGTATTGATATCGGGTGATATATTAGGATATTTTTTTGATATCATACCGGCCGGTATTTAATTCAATGGCTAAGACCGGGGCATATGATATTTACTGGTGCCTAATCTCTGGGGCTCATGGAAATGATGTTTGTGTTCATCTTATTTCCTGCCATGCTCCCGTCCCGCAGTTTTATCTATTATTGACGGAAGCAGCATCTATCTGTTACAGTTCCGGCGGTAGATCTGGGAGCTCAGACACGCCGCCCATGATTCCTCCCTACCCAGGCAGTGCCGCCCGAGCTCGTGACCGTGTACTAGCTCTCCAGGCATATTTTCAGCAACCTAGCAGCTCACCGCCTAGGCATTCTCCAGTGCTTTCCGGTAGCCGTAGATCCACCAGTCATGGAGGCTTGACCCAAGTGGGCCCACTGCCCTCGGCATCTGATCAGGCAGGTGGGTTCTATATCTTCCCTTCCGGAACATCTAATCGGAACTTTCCAGAAGCAGATAATCCGATGCCCGGCCGGTTTCATGCTTGGGAGAGAGATCATTTGCCCTTTTCCCCGTTGAGTCAGATCGAGCGAGATTCCACTTGGGGTGTTTTCCACCAGGCCTCTGGCGGCTCCACCAGCTTCCGGCAGCAGCATGGATCTGAGTGGGCCCCATCATCTCAAAACCGGCCATAAACCAACCATCACGCTTATTTTGTGGGGGATGAAAACGCTTGAAACTGCAAAATATTATGAATGAAACCAGGAAACTCTGTATGTGTGCGAAACGGTGCCGAATATTTTGTGAATGTCTGCGAACTCCGGTGACTCCGGTGCTATTTAGTCGCCGTGAAATTGATCGTTTTGGCAGCCTCGTGTTGGCGTGAAGTGGGCTGGCTTCCATTCCTGTTTATTTTGCCTTGAGAATATAAAATAAGAACACGTTTTGATGGCATATGTCACAAGTAAAATATCTGTGAGCTCCTTTCAGCTGTCTTTTTGATATGTAATATTATTTATCTATGCGTTCGAATCAATTTTACTTTAATGGATCACTTTTCAAATTGTATGATAGGATATCTATGTAATAAATTCGTGTTAAAATTATAGCAATTAAATA
>JAODPA010087487.1:0-24526 GCA_025585075.1 Nepenthes mirabilis
GTTGATAGAGGGAGCCAATTGTGGAGATGGAGATGGTGGAATTCCACCTCTTGATTTGATAGCAGGAGGTGGTGGTAAGGGTGGTGGTGGAGGTGCGAATTGATAACCATTTGTATCACATGTTGCAGACTGAGGCAGAGGAAAACAAGGTGAACTTTCTTCACAGGTGAGTACAGGTTGCTGCTCTAGTGATGGAAGTGGAACAATGATAACCGGGGTAAGATCTCGAGGTCTTAGACAAGTACCTACTTGGAGGCCATCATTTTTCAAAGGTGAACTCACTGGATCAATGTTATCAGGTGCTGAAGGTTTAATGGAATCTTCAAAAGGATTCGACAGGATGTCAAATGCTTCCTCTGATGCAGAATCCTGAGACAAGGAATCGTCAAGGAAATTCATCTGAGGAGCCCTTGCACTTTCAGGCTCCATAAATTCCAAACTGTCAGCAGTGCTTGATGCTTCTTCAGAATCAGCAGGTGATGTCTGAGAACTCACTCTGCTCTGCAAAACAGAAAGTTGTTTGAATAACCATAAAGCAGCATCATCACCGTAGTCAACCCATTCAACACCGCTGAAAAGTTCCTGGACCCTAGAAAAAGCTTCAATTGGCAATCCACCCCTCTCCTCCCCATTTAAAATGGTGGTCAATTCCCTCGGGGGAGAGCTGCTCTGAACCTCACCAAACAGAACCTGACTTGCAAGGAAAAAAACCATCAAGTAAGCAGCTGCACCAGGGCTATATATCTTTCAAAACTTTACTCGGTGCATGCAGGAAACACCCACCTCTACACGAAAATCTTTTGGATAGCGCTCCTTCGAATCCCAAAGAATATCCAAGTTATCACAATTTAAGATCAATATGTGTGACCTAATAAAAGCAGTATTGAACATAATCCGGAACATCATGACTTCCCTTTCTGGATCCAAGTCTACATGCACACACTCCAATACAACATCTCCTTGCACCAAGCACTGAACATCAATCTTAATCACATCACAGTCTGCCTGCAGTAAGACAACATGTAAGTCAGGGTATGCTCAAAGGCAGCAAAAGCCATTATAACAAGGCTGAAACACAAACCTGCTGGAAATGCCGAAGGCTTGTCCTCTTTGACATAGAAAATAGCATCTGGGTTGACAGCCCACCCTTACAAAGGCGATTCCTACCAAAAATACGGATAACTGGCCTGCAGCCTTTCCGATTGTCATATCTTGGAACTCCTCGAATAATAAGACAATCCAAGGACAATGTCCTCTCTGGAGGTGGCCACTCTGAAGATATATTCCTTCGTGCCACATACAGGAGGTAACGAAGCTGGGATGGGGATGGATTCAATGGAGACAAAAGCCGCAAAAACCCTTTTGGTGCCTCGCGATGAATCATTTCAAGGGTCCTCCTTTCACCACTATGCAACTTTTTAAAAATTAAAAAGCTAGCTAAAAGAAATGCCAAAATGGGCCAACCACCTCTCTCACAGTGCAGCAAGATAATATTATTCCGATTATGACGCAAAAGCCAACTGTTCGAAATTTGAAGGAAGTAATGTAGCAATGACAGTGGTAAGACAGGACAACCCTCATAGTGTCTGGGATAGTCCATTACAATAACATCATATTCACACAATATCTGAGCAAACTGACTCTGTTTCTGGCCCTCACGAAAATTGAAAGCAAGAACTGAGGAATGAGGAAATTCTTCATGCAATTCAGTAATAATTTCATGCAGGTAAATTTGATATATTCCATCGGGCAAAACTTCAGTCGAAAAGCAAGAATCAAAAACTGCAGAGGTGACATGGGAAAAAACAAAGAAAGAAAGAATTAGCATATAAACACAATGTAACACCCAAATGACATAAAACCAGAACTAACACTAGAATCAAACTAATTTCCCTGGTCAACTTATCCATACAATCATACAGAGCCAACAGGCAAGTAAGTTAATGAAGGACATGATTCTCATTGCATTTACAATAGTGTATGGAAAAACCAGAAACTAGATTTTTCCTGAATGAGCAGTAGAAGAAAGAAATGCTGTCAATACTCTGGGAAAATAAAATGTGTTGCCTCAGAGAATTTCAGTAAATTATATAGACAAACTCACCTCTAACCAACAATGAAACACAAAATATTCATATCACTCAATATTTATAATGGAACCATCATAGGAAAAAAGAAGTAGCAAATGGTCTAGCGTCTGTTCCAGCACAGCATCAGTGAGCTGGCTTATTGGTTATGGATGCAAGTCATCTTCACACTTCTTGATATCTTCTTTACAATTGGGACTACCATCCTGCTACACCCCCTGCAAAGTGGACAATAGATGTTGTCCACTAGCATCTTGACAAGATGAGATTTGAAAGTAAATGAAGGTAAAGGTTTTGTAAATATATCCGCAAGTTGAGAACAGGTCCTAATGTTAGTTGTACAATAGAGTCCACCCTGAATTGTATCACTAACAAAATGGAAATAAATCTCAATTTGTTTTGTTCATTCATTAAAAATAGAGCTACGTGGAGTGCTAGTTGGTTGTCACAATAATGAAAACCTGCTTGTGAATGTTAAGCACCCAGATTAGAAAGAATATAACCTAACCATGTAAGTTCAGAACAATTAGTTGCCATGGATCTACTTGGCTTTGGCAGAAGATATCGAGATCACAATCTGCTTCTTTGATCACCAGGAAATCAGCAGAATTTCTAGTAAAATGCAATAGCTCATAAATGATCAGCGAGTATCCAGACAAGAGGCCCAATCCAAGACATAATATGCTTGCATATTCAAGAAAGTTGTTGTAGATTACAATAGTGATCCTGGAGATTGCTTGATGTAGGACAACATTTTATGAGTTGTTGCATAGTGTATTTAAAATGGCTTGTTCATGAACTGACTTAAAACTTGTATGCTATAGCCAAGATTAGGAAGGGTTATCATCAAATAGAGCAGCCAACAGATTAGTCTTCAAATCTGAGGGATTTGGTAAAGCAATTCCTATTTTGCTTCTGAATTTTGCATTCTGATCAATCAGCTGCTTTGTGTGACAAAAGGCAAGTGTTCCTATATCAGCAAGGAAATCCAAAGCAGACTTTTTTATCTAATGAAAATTCTTTAGAAGAGCTAGCAACTTCAATCCCAAGGAAGAATCATAAAGATCCTAGGACCTTGATCTCGAAATGAGAATGAATGAACTTCATGATTGTGTCAACAGAAGTCACAGAATTACTAGCAACAATTATGTCATCAACATATACAGACAAAAAAAAGATGGAATCATTTGTTTTTGGTGTAAATCGACTGTCTTCCACTTTGGATTGTCGAAAACCATATCTAATAAGTGAAGTTAAAAACTTTGAATACTGCTGTCGTGAAGCTTGATGTAGCTAATGCAAACTCTTAAGTGATTTGCAAACTTGATGAGAAATGCCTTTATTGTAACTAGGAGGTTTACACATACAAATCTCTTGGTTCAAGTCACCATGAAAGAATACATTACTCACATCAAACTAATGAAAGATCCATCTCTTAACAGCCGTCATGGCAAACAAACATCTCAGTAACAAGTTTGGCCATGAGAGAGAAATTTTCATGATAATTTATCTTGTCCTCTATGGATATCCTTTTGCCACTAATGGAGCTTTGTTTCTTTCAAAACTTCCATCTGAGTTATACTTTACTTTGAGGACATAATGATAATCTATAGCCTGCTTTCCAATCAATAGGCTTGTAAGAACCCAACTGGTGTTTGCTTTTGAATTGCTTGGCATCATTTGGGGTCTTTATAGCTTGACCAAATGTTGTAGGCTCAACAATGGATGAAATAGATGTGTAGAACGCATGAAATGATGGTGACATTCTTTAATATATTAAGCAATCTGCAATAAGAAACGTTGTACCTGTGATTCATGTTTCTAATTTGGCAAGTACTGTGCAGTCCACTTAGTTGGGCTCAATGGCAATGAAACTCCTGTAAATACTGAGGCGTCCTCCTAGTTCTAGGTGATCTTAAAGCAGGTGCTGTTGTTGGTACAGGAGTGCTGATATTTATAAGATGAAGATGTAGTGGCATGGATCTTGTAAGAATAAGAAGAGATGAGAATGCCCCATGCTAGGGTTAGTTATATTCATGCATATAAGGTTATGTAAATCTATTAAAAATACTAAACTACCCTTACAAAGGAATATTCCTCAGTGTTAAGCAGATCTGCAGGCAGCAGTACAGCATCAAGAAGATCCTGAATATCCTTGGACAGTAGTACGGCAGCAAGAAGAACCTTGAACAACAGTGATTGATCTTATTTGATTTAGAAGATCAAATAATATTATAAATATGGCATCCTATCTCACCAGAACCTGTACTGCTTTTGATATTCAGAATATTCAATATATATTTCTCATATCTTTAATATCCTCTTTCCCAATATACTTCTTGTATAAATATCGAATTACTTCTTTTTCATGGCATCAGAGCAGGTCTAGCCTTCATTGCCAGAAACCTATCTTCTCAACCTTCATTGCTGAGAGACAAGCCCTATGCCTTCTGCTGTGTGTTTTTCCTCCAGATCTGGTCCTACAGCATCTTTCTCAGCCTTCATTGTTTAAAGATAACCCTGTGGCATTCCTTATTTCTATTCAACAACGTACGGAAAGTTCCTTCATTTTGACTAAATGATTGTTGACCATGAGTCTCTCCCTCCAGATCAGGTTCTGTTGCCCTCTTCCTTGTGTTTCTTCCTCCAAATCTGGACTACAGTACTTTTTCCTTTAAGGCGCAAGACCTAACATGTCTAAAAAGTTTGAAAACATCATGATCAATACTACAATGGAGTTGCATCATAAAATCATTAACTTAAGGAGATCTCCAAAGTTTGAATCCAGCTTACAATTTATGGGAAGAAACAATCACTCCCAGATCTTGAAAACCTTGCTGAAAGGAAACGGAAAACTAAGCCACATAAATGGAGAGGTCCATATCCTGAAGATCCTAGTTTTCCAGCATGGGATTGGTAGGATTCCATAATCATGTCTTGGCTATAGAACTCTATGCAACCAGCAATCAGCAAATATTGTACGTTTCTCACTACAGCACAAGAAATATGGGAGACCGTATGCCAGACATACCCTAAGGTCCAAGATGCATCCTTAGTCTATGAAGTTAAGACCAAGATCTCATCATCCAAACAAGATACACTCTCTGTGAACGAACTTTACAATCTAATGAAAGGTCTTTGTCTGGAATTAGACTATTATCAAGATTTCAAAATGAAGTATGCCAAAGATGCCAAGGGACTCAAAGACATTGTAGAAAGAGATAGGATTTTTGAGTTCCTTGCCAGATTAAATGTAAAATATGACTATATACGAGTCCAAGTTCTTGGCAAAGATAGCGCCATCTACTGAAGCTTTTGCAACTATTCAAGCCGAAGAATGTAGAGATTGGTCATGCTAAAATCCCAACCATTCGATGGATCAGCTATGATCACAAAAAGATTCAAAGGAGTCGAGGTCAATACCCTAGGACACTAAGCAATTGATGAACAAAAGAAGTCTGATGGAAAAGAAATCGAGAAGGGCTATGGTGCAATTATTGTAAAAAGCCACAACACACAAAGGAAAATTGCTTTAAACTTCATAGTAAAGCACAAGTCTTAAACTAAAATAGGAGGTTCCAAAGATAGCTGCAATCACAAGCCAACCTCACCAATAGAGAAAGGCCTCCTAAAGAAGATCAGCCTCCTCCTACAATTGAGAATGATGATCCAAGGAAAGAAGAGGTTGATAAGCTCCAAGAACTCCGGCACTCCTTGAATACTTCCTCTGGTATATGCCCATTTGCAAACTCAAGGTAAGTATTATGGTTCTCATGCCTTCAATGCCTCAACAACCCCTCATTTGAGAGCTCCAAAGTAATAGATTCAAGAGCCACAAGCCACATGTCCTCTTGCTCTACCAAATTCAATACTTATAAATCATGCCCCTGAAACAAAAAGATCACAGTTGCCAACAAATCTTCCATTACTATCACTAGCCAAGGTACTATAAATTTAATTCCCTCATTAACATTACATGATGTCATACATGTTCCCAAATTATCCACAAATTTTGTGTTCATCCATCGCATTACTAAATATCTAAATTGCAAATTAACATTATTTGCTACAAACTACCAATTCTAGGATCAAAGCACAGGAAGGACAATTGGATTTGATAAGGAGACGATTGGATTCTACTACCTCAAAGATTTGTGTGACTGTGAAGACCAAGGATTGTCCCTCCCCTGTACAACCTTCACCTCCGAGACTTGGCTCCAACACCTACGCTTTGGACACCCCTCCTTCCATCACCATAAAAACACGCTTCCTTCTTTGTTCTAGAATATTAATGTATATGATTTCCATTGTGCTGCATGTGAATTAGCAAAACACCGCCATGTACCCTACTGCATAAGTAACACTCATTCAACTATGTCTTTCTCTTTAATCCACATTGGCATTTGGCGTTCATCTAGATTTCCTATTATCACCGGGTCCACGTGGTTTATTACCAATATTGATGATTGCACTAGAACAATAAGGACGTTCCTTATAAACGACAAATCTAAGGCCAGCAACATCATTCTAACATTTCATGAAATGGTTCATACCTAATTTGGGGTGGTCATAAAAAAAAAATTAGATCCAACAATACTTATAATTACTTTAATTAAATACTTTCATCCTCCTTTCAAAACAAGAGAATCATTCATAAAGCCTCACGTGTAAACATGCCCTAACATAATGGAATTGCTTAACATTAAAATAGGCACTTTTTAATGTCACACGTGCACTATTGCATCAAAGCCAAGTCCCTAAATATCGTTAGGGGGAGGTTGCCCTTATGGCTACATATATTATCAATCAAATGCCTTCTAGAAAGCTGGAAAATCAAAGCCCTAAACCTTTCTCACAAAATTCTTCTCTTACTTCATATGTCTGACAAACATTCACTAAAAGTGTATGGTTGTACCTCGTTTATCCACATTCACTTAGCAAATAGGAGCAAGCTAGACCCAAGAGAACTAAAATGCGTCTTTGTTGGGTACTCCAATACAAAAAAGGATTATAAATGCTATCATTCTCCCATGAGAGAATTCTATGTTTCCCTGGATGTTACTTTTCATGAAACCAAACCTTACTTCCAAGGTTCAAACCCTTATCCTCAAGGGGGATTCTAGAGAAGATAAGGAATTAGATGACTCCGAATCTCTTCCATTCCTATCAGATTTTCCAACACGGCTGCCTAAACACATCCAAACACAACAGTCTAGTTTTATCTAAACACTGCAGCAGGACCTAGCCGAAACTCCTCCAACTCAACCAGCCAAGCCTGAAATTTCCAAAGACTACTCGAACCAGATTTTGTAAAGCAACTACAAGTCTACTCAAGAAGGGAAAAATCCACTCCATATCCGAAAAGGGTTCATAAGCCCATATCAAGTAATGATCCTACTTACTCTTCCCATGATAGTGAGTCACAACACTTGATCTACCCATGGCTATAAGAAAAGGTATCTGGGCATGTACTCAATAACCTGTATCTCACATGGTCTCCTCTCATAATCTTATTTCAAAGCATAAGAGCTTTCTTACCTCTATTGATTCCATTAATATTTCCTAAAACATCCAAGAGGCACTAAGGGATGAGAATTGGATACAAACTATGAGAGAAGAAATGATTACTCTAGAGAAAAATAAGGCAGGGGAGATTGTTCAACTTCCCAAAGGGAAAAGGCCAGCGAGGTGCAAATGGGTCACTAGAAAGATATAAAATAGAATTGGTGGCTAAGGGGTACACCCAAACCAATGGTATAGACTGTTAAGAAACTTTTGCTCCCATGGCAAGAATGAATACCGTTCATATTCTATTTCCTCTTGCAGCTAATCTTGACTGAGAAATACAACAATTTAACATAAAAAAAACCTTTTTTACATGGGGATTATAAGAAGAATTATACATGGAACCACCACTTGCTTTTAGTAATTCATTTAGTAACAACAATGTGTGTCGATTAAAGAAGGCATTGCACGGTTTGAAACAGTCTTCTCTAGCATGGCATGGGACACAAGCCAAGCCAAGTTGATCACACATGGTTTATTAAGCATTTAACTAGAAAAGTAACCAATAACCATTTTACTAATATATGTTGATGATATTATTGAAATAAATAATAATCCCAGAGAACTAAAAGCCATTTGAAGACGCAATGCAAAGGAGTTCAAAATCAAAGAGCTTGGAAAACTCAAGTACTTCTTGGTAATTAAAGTGGCCTACTCAAATGTGTCACAACGGAGGTACGTTCTCAACCTCTTGGGCAAAACTGGAAACCTTGGCAGCAAGGCATCAAGTACCCCGATTAACCCAAATCATTGGTGGGAGAAGAGATCGAAACCAGCCAGTTGACCAAGGAAGATACAAACAACTTGTTGAAAGGTTGATCTACCTCTCACAAACTTGATCAGATATTGCATTCGTACTGAATACAATTAGCCAATTCATGCACAAGCCAAAGGAAAGGTATATGCAAGTTGTCCATAAGATTCTCCACTACTTAAAATAGACATTGGGAAAAGGTGTTCTATTCAAGAAAGGTGGGAGGCTACAACTAGAAGCATACACCGATGCCAACTATAGGGGTTAATTATTAAACAAGAGATCTATGTCCGATCACTACACATTTCTCGAAGGAAACTTTGTTACTTGAAAATGCAAGAAACAACCCGTAGTGGCAAGGTCAAGTATGGAAATAGAGTGTAGAGCTATGGCGCAAGGAATATGTGAACTATTTATTCTCGGCAACATGAAAAAAAAAATTGAAGGACCAATGAACCTCTATCATGACAACAAATCAGCAATTAACATCGCACACAATCTAATACAACACGATCGAACTAAACATATCGAAGTGGACAGACATTTTATCAAGGAGAAACTCGATAGTAGCCTTATTAATACTCCATACATGCCATTAAGCAAATAACTTGCAGATATGCTTACGAAGGGACTACCTACCACAAGATTCAAAGAACTCACAATCAAGCTAGAAATGAAACATATCCACTCACCGTCTTGAGAGGGAGTGTTGAGTAGATCCTTAGACAACAATACAGCATCAAGAAGATCCTAAAGATCCTCAAACAGTAGTACATCAGCAAGACGATCCTTGGACAGCAGTGCATTGATCTGATTTGATTTAGAAGATCAGATAATATTGTATTTATGGCATCCTATCTCACTAGAATATCAGAACCTGATCTGATTTTATATTCAGAATATTAAGAAAATATTTCCATATCTTTAGTATCCTCTTTCCACATGTAATACTTCCTGTATAAATATAAATGTACACTCTTGTAAATTGATCATCAAAAAATCGAATTACTTACGTATTTTACTCAGCATATCCTAAATCATATTCTAATATTATATTCTGACAAATATTTTAATATTTACAAATATCCTAACAATCCCCCTCACGCTAAAGCATAAATGTTAATTATGCTTGGCTTGTTATACATGTACGTAACTCAAACTCCAATTAAAGATTTGATAAAAATGTTGATAAACTGATATCCAATCCTTGCATAATGGATGTGGATTAAGCTTGTTGGATAAAGTGACAATCTACCTCACTATATTTTGTGTGCTCGTCAAAAACTTGATTTGATATAATATGGATAGTTGTTTAATTATCGCATGACAGTTGAGAAGACCCAAAATTCTTACACCCAAACGAATCAAGTATTTGTCGAAACCACATCATTTTACAGGTAACATATGTCAACGCATAGTATTTAGTTTCCACACTTGACCCAGCTACACATGTTATTTCTTACTCTCCTATGACACAAGATTACCTTCAACAAGCACACAATAGTTGGTCATAGATTTCCGTTTACACAACGACTGAGCCCAATTAGCATCACATAAACCCTCTACCTAAGTATAATTATGATCACTATACGATGAACTTGGTGCACCTTTAAGATATCTCATAATACACATTATAGTCTCCCAATAATAAACACAAGGAGAAGATAAAATTTGACTTACAAAACTACCGAAGAAGGCAATATCTTGATGAGTCATAGTAAAATAATCGAGCTTATCAACTAGTCGTTAGTATCTTTCTAGACTAGCAAAGACATCCTCATAACTCAGTCATAACTCAATTCCAAAATCAATGGGAGAGTCACCAGGTTTTGAATTAAACACACAAGTCTCGTGAAATAAATCTACTATGTACTTTCTTTACAAAAGGAAAATGCCACAACAGCAGCTAGCAATCCCAATACCAAGAAAATAATGCAAACTCCCAAGATCTTCGATATGAAATTGATTTTGAAAAAACAATTTCAAATTTGCAATACCAATACTATTACTACCAATAATCACAATGTCATTGACATACACGAGAAAATATACCTAATACAAGAATAACGATTGAACACAGAGTTATTACTATTACAATGACAGAGCTCAAACTTCAATATAGCTTCACTAAATCTGCTGAGCAACGCTCGTAGGGATTGTCTCAAACCATATAAAGACTTCCTTCAACCGACAAGTCTACACTTCCCCTAAATAAAAAATACTAGAAGCTACTCTAAATAAACCTCGTCCTGATGATCACCACATAAGAAAGTATTCTTGACGTATAATGAATGTAAATATAAATGATGAGGCCAATGAAATGAGATGTATAACAGAAATCAACTTAGTGACAAGAGAAAAATTATCAGTATAGTCCATAACATATGTCTGAACATACCCTTTAGCCACTAGAAGGGCTTTTAACAAGTTAAAGAACCATCTAAATTGACTTTTACTGTATAAACTCATTTAACTCAATAGGTTTCTTTCGTGGAGGCAAGGAAATTGGCTCCCATGTGTAATTATACTCAAGTATAGCCATTTCTTAGTTGCCCCACCAACTAAGATGAGAAATAACCCCAAATACAAATCGATATACACTAATAGAGTCTAATGTGGACACAAAAGCCCACTACAAAGATGAAACACCAGCATAAAATAATATAGCGGGTAATGGATACTAAGCACAACTATTATAACCCTTTATTATGTACCCAAAAGGTTTAAACCAATTCCTTGATCAGAAACTATAGAATCTATAGTTAAAATAACTAGATCAATATTTGTCGGCTCAAGATTGACTTTTGGAGAGAAACCAAACATTTGACAGGGACCATAAACATATGTCTAAGTGACCTAAGGAGGCACATATGGGAGAGGCGCAAGAGATATAACCTAATGATCTATGTCATATACAAAAATATCATCTTTAGAAGGAACACTTGAAGATGAACTCACTAAAAACACATCAAGAAAAAAAGTGTAGACTCACAAAATGTGACATGAGCGGACACTAGAAAATGTCCCAGCTCTAGAGAGAGCATCGATACCTCTTCTAAATACGAGGATATCCAAAAAAAATACACCACATAGACTTGAAATCAAGCTTGGTCACCTGATATCAAATATCACAGACAATATATACAACCAAAAATCATCTTGGGGAGAAAATGTAGTGGTCTGCCAAGAAATAACATATAATAAGGAATCTTGCCCTGAAGAATTGTTGATGGAATCCAATTGAAAAAATAACATATCAATATTGCATCACTTCAAAAAGTTTTTAGTATTTCCATATGGAAAAAAAAAGAGCTTGAACAAGCTCCATCAAGTGCCTTTCTTCCTCTTAACCACTGTGCCGAGGTGTATCGAGACAAAATGACTTATGAAAAATTCCTATGTTGGGACAAGAACAATTTAAAAAAGGCAAAAAAATATTCATAACTCTACAAAGTACATGTAGAAGTGGAAAATTGAGTCTTAATTCAACATGAAATGCACAAAAAATGAAGTATATTCAGAATGAATCTTCATCAAGTATAACCTAATAACTCCTAAATAGTCGTCAACAACGATAACAAAATAATGAAGTCTCATCTTAGATGAAACTGGGTCTAGTACCTAGACAACTTAGTATACTAACTCGAAAGGGACAAAAGCGCATGGCTTTACTCTGAGAGAAATGGGACCTATGATGGTATTTGGCAAAACTAACATAACTCATATACAAGCATTAGAGTTGGACATAACTGAGATGGATGACCCAATCTAAGTGAAGATCAAGGGGCATCAATGACAATAAAATAAAAAATAGGACAGGGGTCTACATCCAAAAATTAAAGGCCTCCTAAGCCACAAAACCTCTGTCAATTACCATGCACATATTAAGATCTTGAAATTCATAATAAATAGATAAGAATACTACATAATAATTATATTATTGAGTAAACTTACTAACTAATAGTAGATTAAACGAAAAATTCATCAAGTAAAAAATGATGAAAGTTGCAAAGTCCGTGTCAGAACAGCAAAATCAACACTCTCAACCTTTATTAAGAAGCCATTAGCTGAAGTAATGTTAGGAAAAATAGAGCAAAATCGATAATCAGATAAAATACCTGTGAACACAGTCATGTGTCCAGAGGCATTGAAGTCAATTACCCAAACCAAAGACGACGCGAAGAGACAATCTGTGTGGTTAGCAAGACTGAACAAGAATAGTAACAACATATTAAAGAGTTGTAACAAATCTTTCATGTAACTATTAATATTTATTTTATATATGACCAGCTCTACCAAAATAGAAATAAAACATTTGTAATATGCCGAACATTTTCACCCGATTTAATTGGAATTATTTATTATTTTGAGTAATTTGGGTGTGACAAAAATAATTAAATATTAAAAAATTTTGTAGGATATTTAGATTAGTTGGGCTGCAACCCAAAATGTGCTCGTGTTGTCGCCCGAATATTGGTTTGGGGTTTTGAAATAAAAGNGGGGAAAAAGAAAAAGAAAGAAGAAGAGGAGAGAGAGGGGGCCAAAGGAGTGGAGAGAGAAGGTGGAAATCGAGATCCTCGAGTCCAATTTCGACATCGAGCTAGTTGAAGAAGTGATAAATCGGATCAAGACAAGTGCACTCATATCCTTTTCTTTCTCTTTTTGCACTATTCATTCGATCCCCTTGGGTATATTTGTCCCGATACTCATCCATGTTTTTATTTTCATATTACCCACGATTTGAGCATACATATATATTGATTTCATATTAATTGTTTTTAGTTTTTGACCGATTTTCACACTGAAACCCTAACCCTACGCCCGGATGCCTTTACCTTCCAATTTTTGGGACTTTTGCATAAATTAACCCTAAAATATCATTACTCATAGCTTATATATGTTAATTTATCGATTAGATATCCGATTTGGTAGTTTTATATGAAATTACGTTTGCCGAAACCCTAACCCGCCCCCAGACATCGTTTAACCGATTATTTTGAGTTTTATACATGATTTGGCTCTAGATAATGAAAACCCATGTCTTAAATATGGTTATTTACCGATTGGGTGTCCGAATTTCCAAGTTTTGTCCGGTTTTGTACATACAGGACCCTAAACCCGCACCTGACACTGTTTACCCTAGAAATTTGGAAACTTTTGCATGATTCCACTTTGTTTAATTGGTATTTAAATTATATATAATTGCATATGCTCAATTTTATCTTTCGATAATATTATTATGAACAGTTTATGAAAAAATTATCGTCCAAAAGCTCTAAAGTTATGTTTGCCCCAATATGGTAAGGATTTCCTAATTTTCTCCATGCTTATGTTAAATTGTGTATATGTTTATAATTATGAGAATACTAAGCAAATAATAATATGTTCCACATACAAGGAGAATGAGAATTTTGCAAAGTATAAGAAGGGAATGCCACATTTGATATGCTTATGATTCATTCTCCCAAAGTGAGAACTTTGTATAAGAAATTTAGTAGACTTTCCCTTAAAGAATAAGAAATGGTGAAACCTGGACCACGGATTTGTATTTTAAAGGGTAATATTACCTGGCATGCCATAAATATTACAGTGAAAACTCAAGGATTATTCTGACCGTATATTGTAATTGCAACGGGTGATATTT
This sequence comes from Nepenthes mirabilis, assembly GCA_025585075.1. Taxonomy (NCBI): domain Eukaryota; kingdom Viridiplantae; phylum Streptophyta; class Magnoliopsida; order Caryophyllales; family Nepenthaceae; genus Nepenthes; species Nepenthes mirabilis. Next base: position 14,051 of record JAODPA010087487.1, read on the forward strand.
TTTAGCATGCCTTAAATAATTACTATGGAAGCACAAAGATTGCCTCTGGGCCGTGGGAAACATGGTGGCACATGTGATATGGCCCCATATATCAGGTTAAAGTATACCGCTCACCACGGGGTGTTCAATGGCGTAGATCGCACCTTAGAATGTGTGAAAGTACATACATTCCTTTCCTCGTTCTACTGCACCATTAGCTGGTAAGGCCTACTAGCCCTGGCCAGCAAAAATAAAGAAATTTATACATATTTTGGAACCCTAAGAGAAGAAGATAAAATATGAAAAGTTATTTATATTTTGAAAATACATTTGTTCACATTTCATGTTATACATCATATATCATGCTCCTATTCCCTTCCCTATTCCATTTTAAATATATTATATATTATCCTTGATTATATTATACCTGTTGAGCATTTGGCTCATCCTTATTGTTTTCCCTTACCTCTAGATGAGCACGAACTTACACCCAATAGGGCGGGATAGAGAAATAGAAGTCCGCTAGGCACGGAAGACTTGGAGGATGATCTTGTGGACTTAACTTTGTGGATTTGCATCTTATGGAGTCCTTTGTATTATTTTTTTGATGGTCATGTATATTGATGTACGTATATGATGATGATAATGTATCTAAAGTATAGTTTTCGTTGTGTTTGATGGATGTATATACTTCCGTAGATTGTTATAGAATATTTGGGTACCTAGTGGTATCTTGTCCAAGCCAACGTCATACCCAAAGTTATAACGTCGGTGCCACATGTTTATTGTGGCTTTTGGATCCTATGTTGAGATGTGCTGTGGTTGTATATTTGTTGTACAGAGTTAATGAACATGTTTTGTATTAGGTCGACGACCATATTACAATTAAAACTATGTTAGATCTTCGATTGGAAATACGATACGTCACAACATTCTTCCATAATCGATTTTACCATCACTATAAAAAGTAGTTATAATGACTAATTACCATGATTATTGACAAAGAATAACAAACAAAACAGAATGTCAATATTGCCCTCAAAAGATACAGCCAAACGAGACCTTAATTGATTGGTAGAAACTAGAGCATGAAATCTTGTAGCATGAATACTGTATCACAAATACAGAATCCCAAAGAAAGCACTAAATCAGCCTATAAGATCAAGAAATAATGGATTAAGAACACACAAACTAAGAGAATCACTCAAAGAACCCAAGAATTAGGGTTTTTCTGCAGAAAACCAAACAATATGATCGGCAAATCAAATGTGCATAAAATAAACAATTGCTTAGGGGCTTTAAATGGTGGGTACAAGGCGCACAATCAACCAAGAAAAAAAATATTTGCTAGCACCAACTAGGGTTTAGGAAGTAACTATATCCGATAACTTGTAAGAATAAGTAAAGATAAGAAAGCCCCATGCTAGGGTTAGTTATATTCACATACATTTACCGAAAATACTAACCTACCCTTACAAAGGAATATTTCTCGACATATCCTAAAGCATATTTTAACATTATATTCAAATAAATATTTTAATACTAACAAATATTCTAACATATCTAGTCGTGATATGAAATGCTATCAATGACAGGAGATGCAGTGGGGTTTTAAGACTCCAAAAGGCCTAATTCTTCAAGAAGCACCATGATGCGTGCTTCACTGCGGTGGCTAGCCAAATCATCGTCGATGGCGAGGGGAGTGAAGGGAGGGGGGAGTTCAGGCCGAGGAGAGGAAGAGATTACGCAGAAAAGAGGGGGAGATTAGGGAAAACAAAGGGGACAGAGGCGAGAGAGAGAGAGTGAGAACATAGGAGAAAAGAGAGATGAGAAGGAACGGGAAAACTACTTGCTGCTTTTCATTAACCACTTGCAGGCCTTATAAACGAAAAACGGGAAAGGATAAAACGGGGAATGGGGAAACCGGGAATTAAAATGGGAAAACGAAAAACAAATAGAAAGTGGGTACATATTCTGAACAATAATATCAGTTATAAACTGCCCACTGTTCAACGTCGGTTGCCTTGTGGATGCTTAATAAATTGGAGCCATCGGACATGTAACATTACCCTCTCCATCGCGAGAACCTTGTCCTCAAAGTTGAAGAAAGGAAAAACTCTAGCAAAAATCAGCAATGGCTTCCCATCAGCCTCAAAGTGACACATATTCTGAACAACAGTGACACAGGGCACCTTTAGCTTTGAAAACATGTGAACTCCTTTTGCAACATCAATAAATGCCAACTTATGAGGAGTGGTAACAATTACAGCCGCTGTCAACGGAATAATTTGGCATAAGGTTAGTTGAATATCACCAGTTCTAGGTAGCATGTCAATAACAAGGTAGTCCAGATCCCTCCATGCAGCGGTAGTAAGAAGTTGGTTGATCACCCCGGAGATCGTTGGGCCTCGCAGAACTGCACGGTCTTGCCCCGACAATCCGAAAGTCACCAGTTTGATACTGAAGTAGTCAGTTAGAAGTATAGTCATCTTCCCTAGATTCATTTCTAACAACCGGTGCTCAGGTGAGACTATGGGTGGTAAGCTGGGACCATAGGCATCAACATCAAAGATACCCACTCCAATACCCATGCCAGCCAAAAGATATGCAAGATTTACAGCAGTTGTTGATTTTTTCACACCCCCTTTCTGACTGGAAACTGCTACAATCTTTGAAATTGTCTGCAAACACCTGGGAAGTGCACAAGCAAGGGCTGGTCTAACTGTTTGCGCTAACATAGTGACTTTGACACTGTTAACCCAAGGAAGCATTGATACTACCTCCTTTGTTCTCTGCTCAAACATATCCTTTATTGGATAAGCTGGAGCGGTGAGCTCCAAATGAAATATCACCTCTCCTGGAGCTTCATCAATTGGCATATCCTTGACAAAACCGCAAGGAACAATGTCCATGAAGTCTGGATCTATAATTTGAGATTGGGCTTTCAATACATCATTCTCAGCTGCTCCCATTGAAGCTGCAGAAACACTGGCTTCAACAGAACTCGACCAACAACTTCCATCAGAAACACAGCTTACATCAGGGTTAGTGCTAGGCCTATTCAGCCCCTCGTCCAACAATTTGTAGATCATTTTCTCAATAAGAGCTAGATTTGATACTAAGAAAGGCAATTCCAGCAGGTGTTGTATTGTCACAGCTCTAAATAGAGTCAAGATTATTCCTCTGATATTCAAAACCGTTAATAATAGGAGCAATAAAGGTGGAGCATAGAGGAGCACATTCATCTTCACAGATACAGCCAAACCAAACATTATCAACCCCCAATGCCCACTTTGATAAGAAAAGCCAGCAAAAGCAGCATAAAAAAGGATCAGTACAACATAGGCATTGAAGAAACGAAGGACAAAGATGGAATGTATTTTGATTGACAAACGAGGCAAGCTGCTAGCCCACCATGTAAGCAAGTCAGTCTTCCCATAAATGAATAATATAATGGCAAGATTAAGAATGCACAGCCCACCAAATAGCAGCCAAGTTGAATGGATTACCACGGTGGCTGACAGGGCAGGCAAAGAAAACATGCTATCCATTAAGTCAGGTTTTATCATGAATTCATCCTGCACAAAGCCACTCCAAGGAGCACTATCCCCAACTGCTTATTTTCTGCAGTTAGAAGGGGAATAAGAAACAAGTGGGTGGATTTGCTGCATGGAAGAAGTGTTCGCTCACATGGAGAAGGGAACGGGCATTGGAAATCATCACTCTGTAACCCAAACGCTCTAGATGACACTCCAAGAGGATCAACAGTCCAATACAATGCAGTCCAATTACGCCACCCAAATTTGTCTCGTAATGGGGGAATTAATTTCCCTTTTACGAGTTGGACGGTGGTGACACAAATTCCAACTGTTCTGTGGATTTGGGTTTCTGAATTTGTAGTGACAAGCAGAATAGCGTCGTCCTCCCCACACATCATAGATAAAAATTGGGGGGGGCCTTATCTTGGTTTCCCTGTGTGAACCGTTCATTCCACTGAAGGCACAGGCCTCGTTTGGGAATGGAGGCGATTTCGATGGCTGTGAATATCTTTTCTGGCAATTCGGACAAAGTGCACTTGGACCAGATTGAAACAAACTTTCTGCAGACCGTGGTGGGTAAAAGGTGAGGATATCTTACTTGACCGGTATCCACTTTTACTTCCTCCAATTTGGTCATGCTGAAGGCTTCAAATACGGTCACAGTCCTCCGCACGACCAGTAGTCTTTCCTCACTGTAGATTGTCGGTAACGACACAGGCGTCCGTAATAGGAGCTCAGAGCGGGTGGCCTTTTTAACAGGACATCGTGGAGGAAAAAGGTAAGAAGAAGTAGAGTGTAGTGGTACCTCTGTGATGTGTAACAATTGTGTGGAGAGCGGCAGGCAGTAGAAATTTGAGCATCCAGAATCATCAGTACTGTTAGTGGGACATTGAACGGGCGTAATGATGTGAAAGTCGGGTTGTACATGGGGTAGTAAGGGTTGGTTCTGAGCAATTGGCGATGAGAAAATTGGAATCGGTGGTGGGTCGATGAGGTTGGTGCGGGAATGCCGAATTTGTTCTGAGGTGGGAGCATAAGTGGTGATTTGCGGTTCAGGAGGTTGTACGGAACCAGCGATGGAAGCAATTTCTGGTTGAAGTAAGGGAAGGGGAAGAACGGTGGTGACGTCTGGTGGAATTGGTGACGTTCTGAGAGAGATTTGGGTTGTAGTTTGAGGAGACAATTGTGGACTTACACTGGAAGGCTCCATGAACGAATTAGTAGGTAAGAGCAATGTGGGAGGATGAACAACAACGGTTGACGAAACCACAAATAATGAAGGATTCGCCGGCACAAGAGCATTTTGCTCAAGTCTTGTGAGCGATTGACAGATGTCAGCCATGGAATGTCAGATTTGTGCTGTTGTTGAAACCGCGGTGGACAAGGTGGCTCCAAATCTGTCGGTAGCACGTCGGAGGTTCTTCATCGCGTTGGCAAGCTCGGCGACAGCTTCTTCGAGCGCATCGAGTGCTCGTTCTTCGATCTCCTCTGCCTTCGTCTCAATGAAAGCACCTTCTGATGCGTGCTTCACTGCGGTGGCTGGCCAAATCATTGTCGATGGTGAGGGGAGTGAAGGGAGGGGGGAGTTCAGGCCGAGGAGAGGGAGAGATTACGCAAAAAAGAGGGGGAGATTAGGGAAAACAGAGGGGACAGAGGCGAGAGAGAGTGTGAGAACACGGGAGAAAAGAGAGATGAGAAGGAACGGGAAAACTACTCGCTGCTTTTCATTAACCACTTGCAGGCCTTATAAACGAAAAACGGGAAAGGGTAAAACGAGGAATGGGGAAACCAGGAATTAAAATGGGCAAACGAAAAACAAATAGAAAGTGGGTACATATTCTGAACAATAATATCAGTTATAAACTGCCCACTGTTCAACGTCGGTTGCCTTATGTATGCTTAATATATTGGAGCCATCGGACATGTAACACACCAAGTCAATACACACTTGGGATTGCAAATGAGTTAGAAATTCTGAATTATACATAGGCAAAGAAAGATGAAAATCAGCCTGATGAGGAGTTTGAATAAAAGATGTTATGTCCGTAATAGCAATGTTGGTATCTCCACTTGGTGCCTTTGTCTAAAAAGGAAACATAAACTCATAAAATATCAAATCTCAAGACAGAAATATGGTGTTTGTATTCAAATCCAATGATCAAAATCCTTTTTTTCCAATATGATATCCAAGGAAAACACACATTCTTTGGATCAAATCTGGTGCGCCCAAGAGATAAAGTTGTAGCATAACATAAGCATCCAAAAACCTTTAGATGGATAAACTCAGGTTTGGCTCCAAATAGAACTTTATGAGGTGTCTTTCCTTAGAACAGTGGAACAGGAGTCCTATTGACCAAATATGTTGCTGTTAAAACACATTTACTCCAATATTTTAGACTCTTTAGAGGGACAATAGATTGAAATCTTAATGCTCGAGCAATATTCAACAGATGCCTATGTTTCCTCTCCACTAGTCCATTCTGCTCTTGAGTTTTCACACATGTTCTTCGATGGAGTACACCTCTATTTGTAAAGAATGAGTTCATCTGAAACTCTACCATATTATCACTACGAATAGTCTTCACTTTGGTTTCAAATTGAGCTTCAACCAAATCACATAAAAACTCAATTCTGTTCAGGCTTCTTATTTTGATCTCAAAATAAACAAGCATTTCTTGAAAAATCATCCACCATAGTTATAAAATATTTAGAGCCATCATTACAGTGGTGGGGCAAGATCTCCAAATATCACAATGCACAAATTCAAATATACAAGTAGTTTTCTATTGACTAAAAGGAAAAGGAAGGCAATTTTGCTTTGCCAAATCACAAGCTAAACAACGTTTTTTTTATCATAAATGATATTTGTCTAGACTACAAAGTCATCAATAAGCTTCAACCTAGAATTACATAGATGTCCCAACACGTTGTGCCAAACATCATGTGAAGAACTATTTAAAACAGTGGTTGCAGAAAAAACAAAAGTGAATTATGAGATTCTTCTTAAAAGAGCTAAAGGTGCAATATCATTTTCCATAAGGTAGGCCAGTACATACTTTGTTTTAGCTATCACAACAGTTGTCCATGAAACAAGGTCCTGGATGAAACAAAATTCAGGGGAACAAACAACACAACATGTGAGTGACTCGATCATCTTCCTTACTTATAGTAGGCTACAATAGAATGATGGTACACAAACTACATCCTCAACATCAGGGTGTCTGAAATGCAAACTACACCAACATGAGTTACAAGGGCTTCATTTCCATCAGGCAATCTAACCATATAGAATACTTGAAAAGTAATTTCAAAAAGAATGAAGTGCAACAAATCATGTAGTTTGTTGTCCCTATGTCGACAATCCAAGGGGTGCCCTTCATTCTGATAGAGATGTCTGCATATAGTTCCATTTGAGGGGTGACTTGGGACCTGTAGTTCATTCAATGGTAGGTGAGATGCTGCTAGTTGGATGTGTGATTGATGAACGTCCCTTCTGTTGAAGAAGAGTCAGGAGCTGCTTTTATTCAGTCCTGGTCAAGACCACTTTGCCCTCAATATCCAACTCCCTCTAACTGCTAACAAATTAGGAAAAGTGGTAGATACCTTCCCCTTTCATGTTGCTTATGTCCAGTGGGATATCCATTCAGTTCAAAGCATTTTTCAACTTGGTATCCCAACATTTTGCAATGTGTACGAAAAGTTACTTGTGCATTTCAAGTTTTGAAGCATTTTTCAACAGTACGACCCACAATTTCGCATGTGCCGAAGGGTCTGCCCTGCTTGTTAGCATTAGCATTGACAACAAATTTGAAGGTGTCAAAATTCTTCTTACTGAAAAGAGCCATAAATTCAAGAACAGGATTGGAAATCTGATGTTGCCTTTCTTGCAGTCAAATTAATGAGAAAACCCTATTAATCGGGGGCAAAGTGTCAATCAATAATATTTGATCCCTCACATCAGCATAAGAGTCACTTAACCCCATAGGAATTGCGTAACAAATCCCTTTGGTATCTGTCCAATAGTACTTTCAATTTTTCACATTCATAATCTAATATAGGATCATATAGGGAAAGTTCCTCCCTAAGATTTTTCAGTTTTCCATAATAGATACCTGCTCTTGCACTAGAACAAACAAGAATTTCTTCAATTGAAAATTCTAGGCCTCATTTGTTGCAAATACCTATCCTTCAGCTCGGCCCATAATTCTCCAACATCAACTACAAATATCAAAGTGGACTTCATAGCGCTGCTGACTGAGTTTTGGATCCAGGAGACAACAAAATCATAGCATCTCTCCCATATTTTTACGAACGGATCACTGTTGTTTATGGGTTTCATGAATTCTACATTGACAAATCAAATTTTGTACATTGCTCTAAGAGCTCTTATTGTAGCTCTAGGCCACATGGAACATAGTTCTCAGCAGTTAGCAAATCATGCACAATAACAATTGCTGGAATATCCTCTTTATCCAGACAAAAGAGATTAGTGATGGCATTGAAATTCAAGTATTGTGGGAAGGAATATGTGTTTGTGGCAAAGGTATCATTGAAGTTTGCTTCAGTTGTCATGCTAAAATTTCAACCGCTCTGATTTCATGAAAAGAATTGAAATGAAGGAAATGTTCTGCAATGGCAAAACTTGAAGAACGGAGAATGAACAGTGGAAAAAAGAAATTCTGTAAATACTCAGAAAAAAATTGGGTTGCCTTGGAGGAATTCAGTTCATTATATAGACAAAATCACCTCTAACCGACTATGACGTGGAAGAATATTCATATCACTCAATATTTACGAATGATCCGTTCATTGAAAAAAATGGAAATTAGAAAAGGTCCAGCATCTGGTCCAGCTCAGCATCAGTAAGCTGGCTTAGTGGTTATGGATGCAAGTCATCTTCAATCTTCTTCTTGTTCTCTTCTTCACAGCTGGGACTGCCATCCTGAAATACCAAAAGTTTCCTAAAAACTGAAGGTTTTCTATGAGTTGATCTGGGTTATTTAAATAAGTTCAGTTCAAAGTTTTTTTTTCACTTTTCCAAATCTAATTAAATAGAAGCTATAAAATGTAGCTTTTTCCAAAATCCTATTCAAAATAAATAATAAACAGGCGCTAAAATTCCTAAATCGCTGCAGTGGTGAAGGTATAAAATACAGTCTGCAACTATAGAATCTGATTCTCACTTCCATATAGGACCAGCAAAGCAACCGGCACCGCCTGTATTTCATAAATTAACAACCGTATATTGAAAAGACAGAATGCAATTGCCAAGTTGTAATAAATGGATAGTTAAAACGTACGAATAAGAAGAAGGGAGCTCATCACTTACCGTAAACCCTATCAACGACTTGGAGCAAGCCATCAGGGGGTCTTTTGTGAAAGAATCTACTAAGCAGTGACATGGTCGCCTGCGGTAAACCTAAAACTTTGCTTAATGGCACTCCATTAATAAAAAAGCCAAGTTCCCTTCCTGTAATTTGTTGGGATCAAAATAATAAAACGAAATAGTAAATCCGTGGAATTACATGAAGTTCGTTCAACGCTAATCTCGAATTTAGTTCCGAAATCGCTTTCATGGTCATCAAACTGAAAATGCAACAGCGAGCTGAGCAAGTAACTTTAAGTTGAAATTTTGTGAGCTTAGGTGAGAGAACAAGCAGAATTTGAACAGTTCGCTACGAGGAAACACCTGTGCATCTGATCGAAGCGAACCGGTTGAATCTCACCTGGTGAACGTAAACAACTGCTTCAACGATTATGAGTTCGCTGTTTTCGTTTAATTACTTTGCCGTTGGGAATTCGAGCGTGCGCAACTTCGAAACTGCGTTTGAAATGTAGAGCCTTTCTTCTTTTCTAATTGAAAGTGCCCTTCGCGGTGAACTTAATTGCGAGTTTAATCACCAAAAACAACCTTAATTGCAAGAGTTGAGGAATGCCTTACACTCGGCCCAACATAACGGACTTGTCGGACCACGTTCATTTTAGGCTTGGCCCAATGACGCCTGTTGTGGTATCCTTTTTTGGATGATTCGGCAGGGAAATTTGCTTGAACATTATTAATATCTTATTTTATTCTGTGTTTTAAAAATTTTATTTTTAATTTCTAATTTTATACTATATGAAAAATACCAAATTTTAATGTTTAATTAATACACGGTGATGCGTCCTTAGAACTGAATTACTATACCGATTAAATAGTCAAAAACTATCCTACATTGTCCGATAGGTTTGACGTGGGTCCGATCTTCGTATATTCTGAATCTGAATCCTTTACAATACAACAAATATACGATTATATGATTGATGGGATTCACTCCCCGATATATTATTCGACGCTCAAGTCAGTAATCTTTCTTTATGAAAAGAAAAGAAATAATTCAAAATAAAAATGTTTGTAAAAATAGTTTTGTGATGTGCATTTAGTAAAATGCATCTTAATGAGTGAGAGGGAGAGAATGCACTTGAGACATCTTAAGATTATCTTTTATTAGTTTTTTATTGAGCGTCATCCCCCTTTTCTATTAGGAAAGAGGGGTTTATATAAAAATTATTGGTCATTGATCTCTCCTACCAACCGTTTAAGAAACCGTCCAAATAGATAAAAAGATATTGATTGACAGATGGTTCCTGCATTTCCTGACTGGCAATCGAATCTGTTATACTAGATAAAAGAATGAGGTTATCTGTTCTGATTTGTTGGAATCAGTTCTGTCTTCATTCAAAAGGTAAACTATTCGAATAAGACCGATAAGTTCATCGATCAACTTTGAGTTATATGGATCGACAAGGTTTTTATTTTATTATGGGCCAAATCTTTTGACGGACTTTCCTCTTAAACTGTTAGTAACTATACTGATAATATAGTGATAAAAATAACTTTATAATATACCTTTATTTTGCTTTTTAACACTTTTAGATTATTCTTTATTACCATATAATTTTACGTGAGATTAATTAA
>JAODPA010087488.1:5543-44400 GCA_025585075.1 Nepenthes mirabilis
TGGTTTGGGGGAGGGGTGTGGAGGACTTTTGGATGAGAGTATGAGTATGATTGCATATTTGGGAAAGTTACTTGAATTGAGTGAGAGAGAAGAATCAATCTCTTTCGTGCCGCACCCAATTATGTAAAAAGGAAATGTGGTGAACTTTTCTAAGTAGATATCTTCTACTTGTGATTTATCTATAGTTTTGATTGTCCGTGCCATGTTTTTGTTCTGATGCTTCTGTCATCTTCAAAATAGAATTTTGTATAATAGTATATAATACCCATGATATGAAGCTGCGTTCTGCTTTTTCATTCCAACTATTGCTTCTTGTTGTAAGCTATTCTACGATCTTACATCCCTGCACCTTTAGTCTAAGTTTTGGAGGTAAATATACAGTGGTCTATATGATATGTCATTCTGTTAAAACATCAATGCAAGTGTCCAACTCATCCTCCCTTCCCCTCCACACATACACCCACACATGCGCACACACTAAAAGAAGAGGAAGAGGATGTTCAAGGAGAAGTCCTTTTTGAATGACCACTTTCTTTTATGGAACAACCACTTTCTTTTATTTAGTTTGTTACTGTTGCAAGGCTAAAGTGTGTCACAGCCTCGAATATTGGCACATGAATGATCAATACTTAATGGGCTTCGTTGTTACGGTAGTAGTGATAAGTCCAATGGACCCCTCCCCCCCCCCCTCTTCCTTTCATGAACACTTGTGAATAAAAATTGCATTGACCACAGGTGTGTCCCTTTCTGTTCCTTATCCCAACCCCCAGGAAGACACATAACATGCAGACTTGATGGAATACAAGTGCTTAAGTTTCAGCTAGAATTTCAATATATTTATCTGCACACCCCCCCCCTTCCTTTCATGAACACTTGTGAATTAAAATTGCATTGATCACGGGTGTGTCCCTTTCTGTTCCTTATCCCAACCCCCAGGAAGACACATAACATGCAGACTTGATGGAATACAAGTGCTTAAGTTTCAGCTAGAATTTCAATATATTTATCTGCATGGTTCTTCTGTTCCTTTAAAATGCTGAGACGTCATCTCTTCTTATGTATTTGTTGCTTAGACTCGTGTATATGTAATTCTTTTTCTGTTATGCTGATTGGAGCAACAGCTTCTCGTTTGAGTTAGCTTCTGTTTAAGTTATTTCTGGACCTTTCAGATGACCACAGAGTGGGAGGAAGTGGACTGTCTCCTTGGCCTGCTAGATTGACTGCTCCTCCTCCTCGGCTTGCTGATTTTGGCTATTCAAATGACATGTTTCTAAAGGATACGGTACGATTATATTTTGTTTGCCTGTTGTGAACTTGTTTTTCTTCTTTTTTTTTGTAGTTCTGCTTGAACATGGACATTTATGAGCACCCTCTGGAATAGTGTTGCAAATCTTTACGGTCTTGTTTATTGCTGATACAACTGCAGGAACTTTGGCGGCAAAGGGTTGACAATTATTGGAATCTTTTGAGTCCAAAGATTGAATCAGACACATTGAGGAATTTGATGGATATGAAGGCAAACCTAGGGTCATTTGCTGCTGCTTTAAGAGAGAAGAATGTCTGGGTGATGAATGTTGTTCCTGAAGACGGACCAAATACACTTAAGCTGATATATGACCGAGGCCTTATCGGCACTATCCACAACTGGTAATGCAGACTGACTTTATATCAACATTTGTCATGCTGTCCCTTAACAATTTCAAAGCATATTGTTCTTTGTTAAAAACTGTCACAAACTGGATTGTGGTTCAACAAGCGTTGGCTTGTGGCTAGAGCCTAATGGACAAAAGGATCTTGAAATGTCTGCTGCACAATCATTAATTTTGTATTTTATGTCAGTTATTACTCCTTAAAATGTTGCAATTGATAGACGGGTGAAAGAAATTCTAGTTCATTGACTTACCTCCCTTCACTCTGGTTTGTTTCTGCCACAATTCCAGGTGTGAAGCCTTCTCAACATATCCTCGGACTTATGATCTACTCCATGCATGGACCGTCTTTTCTGATATTGAGAGGAAAGGCTGTAGCCCCGAGGATCTGATGCTCGAGATGGATCGAATTCTTAGGCCTACTGGTTTCATTATCATCCGAGACAAGCAATCTTCTATCGATTATGTAGAGAAGCATTTGTCAGCATTGCACTGGGAAGCAGTGGCCACAGCCGATTTGAGCTCAGAATCTGACGAGACTGGGGACCACGGCGTCCTTGTTATCCAGAAGAAGATGTGGCCGAAAAGCGGAAGATTCAGGGATTCGGAATAAGCGTGTGTCGTAATTTGCTCTGAGATTGAAAGCTTGTCGCCAAGAAGGCAGCCGTAATCAATCGCAATTCATAAGGTTCTACCTTTGATTGTTTTTTTCCCCTCAGTTGTTGTTCCTTACATTTTAATTTAGTTGGTCAGCCATAGGTAACAACTACCTATAGGCCGTTCTTCATTATTTTTACTTCCATATATATATTGGCCATCGAGGAAGTTACTTATAGGTATTCAATTAATAATAATTGTAACAAGAATGTTGTATTATTGCTAAACAGTAAGAAGAAGAAAAAAAAAAACCCTACTTTCTATTCTTATTTGTCGATTTTGTTCTACTTAGTATTGAGAAATTGGGAGGAGAAAAAACGAGTTTTTTTACTGCACAGAAGAAAAGCATGTACCAAGGACCAAGCAATATAGGTAAGAGATGAGAATTCTCGAATAATTTAAAACTGCATAAAAATTTTATCTTTACATGAATATCTTATGGTTGACGTCTGGTCAAACTAATCAAATTGCCACACTTATGTGATGGCACTTAAATTTACAATTATTTCAAAACCTAGATTGCTGCATATCATCGCTGACCCAATAAAATTAATAATTGCTAAGATTATAGCCATTGCATGTCACTATAGCAAAATACAATTCATAAATTTCATTTTCAGATTTTTTATTTTAGTTAGAATGAGCAAGAAGTGCATCGTCTGAGGATTAAACTAGAGAAACTAATTAGGAAAATATTATCCAAATTCATGACCTAAAAATAGTTAGATATGCCGAATATTACAGGTAAGTTTTCGTAGTTTAAACATAATTTTCCTTCTTGATAGAGGCAAGTGAAAAAAATTTAAAGCAAACAATTCACATCTACTGCGATTAGATCCATCGAACATCAAGGGACTATTGGGCTCTCGTTACTGGAACTTTACTCACAAAATTAAGAATCAATTTCCATGAAGATTCATACTGAACCTTTTGTTTAAACTCATGAGAATGTGATTTAATAACACAAAATCAATAATCACAATAATAAGACACATGATTTTTACCTTAAAAACTCATTTAAAATTAGAAAAAAAAAAATCACAGAATGAGAAAAACATCTAAATATATGATCAGACTGATTACAGAAACCTCTAATAATATAAGAATATACAATATAATGATCAACTTGAATAATAAAGAGCTAATGAGAAAAATAACTGATAGAGATATTCTTCTCACTAACAAGAATAATATATCCAAAATTAACGAAGAATAAAATACAACTAGGAGCCCAAACAAACATACGAGCGAATCTTCCTTCTTTTATTTCTCTCTCTTTTTTATCTTTTTTCTTTATTTCAATGCTTAGTTGCAGCTCCCAAAAAATCACATGTCCAATGACCTAAACATTAAGTCAAGCTTATATATGAGGCCGCATTGGACGGTGCCCGATGGGCATACATCAAGCATGTCTGTACTAGGCGTCAGCACACAAGCGACATGTCAGGCACACATGAGTGAAGCAAATACTGGTAACAACACGTGGCCATCGCAGGTGCATATCAAGCATGCTAGTACAGTCCACATTGCACATAAGCTCTTCTCAAACGTGCACGAGGTATGCCTATTTTGTTATCAGCATATATTAGGTGTAGTCATTCTCCTTGTTAAATATCCTTCTTCACTAAGTATAAAACAACCGATAATGCATAACACAAAAACAATAATTACAATAATAAAATATAGGATTTTTACATGGAAACCCCCATAAGAATGAGGGAAAAAATCAAATGACAATAAGTCCGTAAAATATCTACTCTATAATGATATTGTTACAAAAGCATCCAACAAAAGAAAACATCTTGTAATAATCAACTTGGAAATAAACAACACAACAGTAAATAAAAATAAAAGAATTAATAGTAATGTTTTTCTTAATAGTAAAAATAGCGTACCTAATATTAACGAAGAATAAAATACGATTTAGAATCCAAACAAATGAGAGAATTTTCCTCTTCTTTGTTTCTCTCTCTATTTTTGCACTCAATTGTGCCCTTAGAAAAATCACATGTAATGACCTAAAAATAAGCCAAACATATATAGAGGCTGTGAGGCACGAGAGCCTAATGGGACAGCATAAGTGTGCGTCACAGGTGCACATCAACCATGCCAGTACATTTCACATAGCACAGAGCTCTTATCAGGCACTCATGAGGCATGCCTATTTTGTTATCAATGCATGCCCGGCATAGTCATCCTCTTTGCAGAATATTCTCCTTCACTCAAGTATGGAATAACTAAGCCTCTTGCGTGACTCTATACGACTGGCCAATGAATCAAAAAATATGAATATATACATTAGGCATGACACTCACAAGAAATTGATCCATCCCAACAAGGGCTGCCCACAACTTAGCTTGTCTGACCTACCAAGTTGGTCTCTTTCACTCCATTACACAAGGATAATGCAAACCACCTATTAGACTGCATAACACTTCTCTCGGTAAGTGAGTTTCATACCGCAGATTTGTTATCTGACAAATAAATTTCACGGATCAGTATAGTCATACACAATTTACCCAATTGGGCATACGCACTGGCCATCTGGTCTAAGTCACAGAGCAAACCTTCTGTAGAAGCACCTCTGTAAAGTGAATAAAAGGCACAAATAATAGTAACTGGGATACTCGGCAAAAGACTAAAGATCAGAAGTCTTCCAGTAGGCCTACAGCCAAAAGAAGGCATTTGCCAGATGCTCTATGACACGTTAAAACAGATGATTTAGAGAGCTTTTTCTTAACATGATCATCCACCAGCTTGAGTAGTTCTGAGTTCATTAACCTTATGTAACTACATAATATTACACAAGCACAATGTGGAATGTTTGTTCGCATAATGTTTGTTTGCTCCAAGTGGACTGTTCATGAACCTCTAGAACACCTTCACTATTCAAAATCACAAGCAGAATGTTACTGATAGTAAAACTTCCAGGTAACAACATCTTGGAGTTTGCCCTCGATCCAATCTGTGAAATTAGCAGACCAAAAAAGTTATGCCATATCGGGTTCATATCTTTTGCAAGTCAATTGCATCATATTCTTAAATATGCCGAATCTTAGCAAAAATGCACCAATGTTTACTTACTTGAAAAACAGGACAAATCATTTAAGATTCCATGTAAGACGTGTACAGTATCACATTAGGATTTGTCTGGAAGAATTTGAATTGATTTAGTGTCATGTTATTATCATGTAATGACTAGCAAAATCACCAAGAGATATCGATTTATTTTAAATCCTCCTAGCAGAAAAAGAAAGAAGAAATCTATGTTTAAATACAGCTTGACAAAATTTAGTATTGATCCTCTGCTAAATATTCAATCGTAACACAAGGAGTTCTAATATTCATATTGCTTTTTTATGGCTGACAAAAGTGACTGTCAAAACAAATTACCCTTGCCCAGGACCCCCCCTAATGCCCAAGCCACCGCCAAAAAATAAAGAAGACGACAGAAAAAGGTTTTTCGTGCTCATGTTAGCATTACATACTTATGAGTCAATTCTTGCTAAAGATGCCAGGAATCAAATACCTGCCTGATCATAAATATCAAGTTCGTAGACCAGCAACAAAATTTGCAAAATTTGCCTACTGATTTTGAGATAGGTGAGATGCCGATAATTTGAGTTACCCATTGATGCAACTTAAGAGTTTAAATAGCACACTCATGACCAAAAAGGGAAATGGATTAATTGAGTAATTAATCATCTGTTTTGCACCAAGAGCACCAGACACAAATACATACTGTAAACAGAAGAAAGCATTTACAAGGTGTCCCGGTGCACGAGACTTCAATATTGCCAGCTACAAAGTCTCACATTATTGCAAGAAGGAACACACTAATGAATGGTCATGCATGAGAGGATTATAATATATGGATAGGTGGTGCATTGCCACTCGAAATCAGATGTAGCATTTAACACAAATTATGGGAACATCACAAATAAAGCAGAAGTGCATTATTATTCCACTCACTGAAGAATTCACTATATCTTTCCCAGAAGCATTTCACTACTACAAGAAAGATTTGCACAAGAATTCAGGTGCCAGGATTTCTGATTGCCAGTGATAACATGAAAAAGGTAGTAAATTTTCACCTGACTGTATGACACATTAGTAGTAGTGAGATCTCTATATGAGATGGATAATTCCTAATTTATTTTACAAAAAGCAAAGACATCTTCTATTCTTGAAAATGCGAGCAAATTCCCATTGACTCTACATCTCTATGAAATACAAATTTCCCAAATTTGCTTTACAAAAAATCAACATTTTTGTTGCTCAAATTATGTTCATATTCGTGTTATCCTTACATCTGTCTATATAATACAAAAGCATATTTGCATTTATATTTGTGTCGATCTGATATTTTATATTCTTCAAGATACATGCATACTCACATTCCTCTTGCCGGTTCAAGCCTTTCGAATCTGTGCTTTGCATGCCAATTTTAATGCATAATGGATTCTTCAAAGCAGTATCAAGAAATCTAAATATCATCCTTTTATAATTAATTTTACGCCAGAGTTGGCTCAAACATTGCCGTTTATTAATAACAAGGATCGAGAAAACACTTTGAGAAGTCAAGTCTTTACATGGAGGATCACAAATATTTTAAAATACTCCAGATGGCAGCCGTAAATGGATAGTATGATCACTGCTGACTATTAAACACAAAAATTGAATAGAAATCATGTTTAAGTTCCTCGGTGCTCTCAGCCCTCAACGCACCTTTCCCTCAAAGCTCACTCTCTCCATCCTTTGGCACTATCCCCTCATGCTTGCATATGTTTGCAACTTGAGTTATGGGACACTAATCTGTTCAACAACAAGAGTCCAAGGCCAAAACACCTTGTGATGATTGCTTATTGAATATGTGGCAAGATATTCATGAGCAATCAATCAATCTCTTCTTGGGCACTTTGAGTCACATGAAGAACAGTTTACTCTCAGAAGGTGCGAGGAAGGGAAAATTTCCATATCCTATCCACTAGAGAGATATTTCTCTGAAAATCCTTTCCATTATCTTGATTTCATCAAGAAAGAGGAGAAAATGAACTCCATCTTCAGTCAAAGGCAACTTTATTCTGCCCAATCACTTCAAACCTATTTTTTCTCCATCAACCACCCTAAGTCAATCCCACCCTTTTCTCAATGTAAATATCAAAAGATGCAACACCAAATGCTTGAAAACTATCCTCCTACGAAGACCACAATAGTACTTCCAACTACAAAGCCATTTCCACCAAGACACCCTGCTGTGATTAGCAGTGCATTGGTTGTCACCTCGTCATATCCAACCTCATTACCAGCAAGAACCTCTGTCACCATTTCTAGCCAATTTGTCATATCCCACTTACCCGACCACAACTAAGGCCACAAGCCCACCCATCAAAAAGAAGCAAGTATATCATGGCACAAACTCCTGTGCCATTGCTCAGGATTCATAAACTGAAAGGACTTGATGAGTCTATAGGTCAACACACACACGTTAGTATCTTGGTCAATTGGACAGACAAGTTTGAAAAATCATCAATTTGGAGAGCTGTGATTGGAGAGAAAGATGGAATCTGCATCCATAACAACTTGGATTTACAGTTGTAGCCCTAAAACTGGGAGGAAAAGGGTGGTCTCTCTCTATTCTTTCCCTCTTTTGTTCCACTTTTCTGCTAGCAGTCTTCACCCACAGATTTGTAAATCTCCAATTCACTCCAATTTTCCTCTCCCGCACATAGATTTTCTAGATCAGACACACATATTCAACTCATTTTTAGACTGCTTTCATGCAGAAAATCAGTGATTGTAACTTGGATTGTTTTCATCCAGACTAATAGTTGTAACTCTATATCAGAATTACGGACATGTATTTGTTTCTTTCAAAATTTCACAATATCTGCTACAAGTAATCTATTCATCACATTATTCAGCCCTGTAACACCTGTTGGCAAAGAAGAACACTGAAATGACAACAGAAATATATATGAACTACTAAACAAAATAAGATACAAGTGTGAATATTGGCCACCTTCTGGCGTAACTAAAGAATCACCCTCATTTGCTATGATACAATAGCTCTGCCTGCAATCTACATCTTATATGAAATAATGAATTTCAGGACAGTGTAATAGCCAGCAAAACTACCACATGTAGTAATCAAACAAGCAATATTCCACTGCGTACTTCCTTTTATTTTAGAACAAAAATTGCCAAATGTTATTCCAAAAATACAAATTCTTTGACTGCACATGACTAACAGATAGAATGCAATGACAAATAAGTTATACAATAGGTGGCATGATTGTTCACGGGGAGCTACAATCTAATTCTGTCTTTTCAAATCATAGAGTTGAATTTGATTAATCATAATCCTAACCTCTAACAAAAGGCTGGTAACTTATTCAAATTTCTCTTTAAGACGAGGTTGCTGCAAATTATAATGTAACACAGTTGAAAACACAATGGTTTGTCCAGCTCAATATAGACTCACCAGTAATTTCTTTCTTCTATGTACTCAAAAAGATTTGAGGTGAATTTTATTAGGATAAAATAGCAGTTGAGAGAGAAAGCAGGGTAAAATATGAGAAAGCATTGTAGTTTTAATTGATCTTCCTTCATCCACAGCACATAATGATATCGTAAAAATGCCCCGGCCATCAACCTCAGCTACCAAAACCTGCCTGCTCTGTAGAACTCAAAACTATTGATGCTTCTGTTAGGATGGACCAAGATGTCTCATGCTCGTCGTGCCTATAATATAATGAAACACAACACTACTAAAGGCCGTATGATGATATCAACTAATTGATACGTAGACTTCATAAAAGGAATGAGGCCCAGTCCTTCATCCAGCTTTTCCTTTGATGCAATTCTTGGCTAACTCATAGTGACTTGTCATACTGCTCAAGGTCACAAGAGTATAATTAATAGTTAGTTGACTTGTCAGCAAAAGAAGTCTGCTGCTCATCTGCCATATCACAAATCCCAAGTCATGTCCCTACACTCTGCTTCTGCAACAGAAATTGCAAATTTTTTCAAAAACAAATGCCTGAGAAGCAAACTTCCCATCCTCAGAAGACCCTACCTAATCAAGATAAGCAAAACCCTCAAAAGATTTCCATTGTTTGAGAATTATAAACCTACCCAGGATGCAGAATGATATATTTACCCAAGGGTATATGTGAATGAATTATAACACAAGGGTATCTCTTGATTTGCCCAAAACATCTTGAGAGGAGCTAGAATGATATATTTACTCTTCAATCATGCCGGCTGAATATGCCATATGGAAAAATACTATTCATAAGAAACCTTGATATTTCTTTCTATCCACTTCCTTTCCTTCGCCACCTTGAAGTGGTGATTTACTTCATTATGTGAATGAATCAGACTACATCTCAATATAGCAGTCTCCTTGAGGATGTCAAGTACAATTTTTTTCTGGTGAGATACAATGCCTTGATGTGACTGGGGATTCACAAATCCACAGAAGTAACATGATTTTTTAGAGAATTGTTTTACGACTAGATTCTTTTAAAATCCACTAGTCTTTGAGCACAAGCCTTGACCATGCACACGGACTCATAAATAATCATATAAATTTTGTTTTATTTTATTATATCAACATTAATACAATTATAGTCCATAGACACACCCAGGTCCTGATGGAGTTAAAACATCCTATATGGGGATCTCCATTCATGTTTGACTGCAGTTAAATAAAAGGATTTAGTGTCATAGACCTTTTTGGACCCCAAATAAAATCTAAGTATCCATAAGAACCATAACTCAACCTGCACTTGCAAAGAGATCTCACGCTCCCATATTCTAGAAATACAAGGGAATAGATAAAACAAAAAGGCAAGCAACATATATATAAATTACTAGAGAAGGGGAAAAAGAAATGGTGACTCACATAGACAATGCAGATCCCTTGTAAACTTCAATTTGTTCTTTTTCAGCAGATTGAACAATGCTCATCCTACATATTACTTGGACAACTTACAACAGAGACAGCATGCTTTAGCCCAAGTAAGAAGACATATTACCCACATCTTTAGCCTTGAAAGCCACCTGGACGCGCTTTCACAACTGAAGGTTGTCATCATGTTAATTACAATTGATCCTGAAATCTAAACATGATTTGCAACTTAAATTTGTTTCTTTTATTGAAATAAAATATTATTGACAGTGTCAGAAAGAAGAGCAAGCCAAAGGAAGACAAGAAGTGCCCTGAAAGACAAATTTAACTAGAATCAACAACTCTATAGACAACACACCACTTAAAATCCCCCACTTAATAATCCATCCATGGTGTCATGTTCAAATATTTACTTACTTTTTGCTAATTCATTTTCCCTGAATAGAGTTTCTGGAAATTTTTTACTCTAACTTCCTAATCAGTTGGAGCACCAACTTCAACCCCATCTCATCTGAAAGATCCTCAGAATAATACACTTAATTGTCAAATTCTTGAGATTTGACCATAAACTGTAGAAGATCCACCTGCTCAAATTTATGGCTGGTAATACACCATCAATACTACAATTATGTTCATTCACTCACCTCATGCATGACATTATCTTAATTATCCTCATCATTACCAACACCATAATCCCTATGTTCTAGTGTTGTATCTGCCCTTCCTTGAAAATTTGGTTCCGTTCTAAGAGTTGGACTCTCCAATTTATGGAAAGCCATGTATAAGTCATGCAATTTCCTTAAAAGAATGCCTTCATCACTTGCAATATCCTCTTTACTATCCTTTATCTACCTACTTAATGGTCTTCCCTTTCCTAAAATAATATCTTCCCACAACCTCTGGGTTACTGGTTTAAACATTGGTATGATAAAGATTTGATAAAAGCTACTGAAAGTCTTTAATTGAATTTCTACTAAAATAGAAATTAACAAATTAATTACATGCTTATCTATGCTAATATCCTATCCATAACCACAGCAGTAATACATATAGTATCAAGGTGAAAAGAAATTTCCATTCTAGGCATTAGATCAATACTCGTAATTGAAATTAATTTTACCATTAACAACTAAGTTCTATTCTTATTCAGGCATCTAGTTGTTATTATTGTCTTAAAATTTTTGTTTACATATATAAATGACGGTTGATAAATGCTCAAATCCGGTCGCTTTTGAAGGGTCAATAGATTTGAGAACCAAATCTAAAAGATGTGCCAAGCTCATCTGCACATACTAAGAAAGTGAGCCTTGCTGCAAGCAATAATAAATTTACATTGCAACCTTGAGGTCACAAGTTCAAATAACAAAAACAATCTACCCGTATTACAGGAGTAAAGCTGCATACATTTGACATGCCCCTAGCCCAACAATGTATAAAGTTGGCTGCCATTTTTATATATAAATACTAAGGATGCTGATTTATAGCTCATATACAAACTTGAACAGAGTTCTTTAGTAGAATCCACAAAATTGTGTGCGACAGTTAGATTTTGTTGTGATACAATCAAAGACATGATCTAAAAGAAAAGGCAGCACAAAATCAATCTCAATATGTCATATCATAAATCTTTCATTATGGCTGAGTATCAAAGGATAGCCCGGTGGTACAATACCCACTTGTCCAGGCTAATAAACCCACCAACTCGCCTTTCCCCATCTTTCAAGAGAGAGAGAGAACACCCTTCCTATGATTATCTCATACACATTTCAAAACTTTCAATTAGATTCATAACTTTACCAAAAATTAACTTTCACTACCATGATACTCAGGTTTGTCCTAATCATACATAGTCAACAAAACCTATTGCATCTCACTTGCCTATAAATTTGTGTTTCACAGGATTCCCTAACAAACACACGCACACTTGGCTGCTGTATAAATCACTATACGTCATCCCACATCACCTTCCGTTACTATTTTCTGGCAGAAGCCAAATATTTCACCGTGTGAACGCATTGCTTCATCAGTTTCACTCGTATAATTCATTTGTCATCATGTAACCTTGTGTAACCATGCATCTTTCCTTTTTCCATCTCTAGATTAGCAAAAGATAAGGACAACGCCTAATGCAGTAACCGAAAATTACAATGCCACCTGCAGCTCTTTCTTGCAACACGTAGAGAACGTCTTAAAGGTCCTTCCATATGAAGCTTACACGACTGACCCATACAGCTGGGCAATGGATGCTGCATTCAGTCTCTGCAGATAGGGATCATTTGCCAGATACAGAGCATCCCATTAATGAAGCAATTAGTGCACAATCAGTCACCCAATTTGAACTGTAAATTAGAAGGAAACAGATTATAAATAACCCCCAGCTGTAGTGCAAGAAATGTAGTGAGAGCATAGTAGCTCCTCTGTTTCTCTCTCCTTCCCTTATCACTCCTCCAATCTCCACCACCATGGCTCGGCGCAGACGGCAATCTCGACAAGGTAGACTACTTGTAGCTGAACTAATCTGCAGGATTTGCCATTATATCACGTTTGACGTCGATGATTTTGGAAATCACTACAATAATCACATGCTAGAAACATCTGTGACCTTCTATGGCCGGCGCATTTTGCTCAGGCAACAGCAAAGAAGGCGAAACCTTTACTGCAACCCCTTCCAGCATTCACTTCCATCCTCACTTCCCTGCTCTGCACTCACCACATCTTCAGCATCTTCTGGAAGAAGCTGTCCACGGCAGCAAGAAAACACTGGAGGCTCTGTGACAAGGGATCATTCTACAAACGCTCAAGTAGTGTTCCCAGATGATGTATCACAAGTTGCATGGACCGGAACAGAGGAACAAAGCAATGAATCTACAAGGCTTCTAATAAACCAACTGGAACGACCAATTCCTGAGATCATTGATCTTGAGGAAGATGAGGATGATGCCAGATCCAGTAGCATGGATATGGCCTTGCACCTCTAAGAACACCATAACCCATGGGTGCAAGGAAGTGTATGATATGGTAATAATCAGTAGAAGCGGCAACAGTAATAGTAATAATTCTAGCTTCTTGTTGTCATTGCAGCCGCTGTTGAAGTTATGTTACCCTAGAAATTGCGGAGTGCAGGTCCAATTCCTCATTGTTCTTAATCTTCTGTTCTTGCTTTCGTTTAAGAGAAGGGGGCAAAGGAGAAATACCCATAATTTTAGCATTTCTCTTCCTAGCATGTTCACAGTGTTGCACATGACTTCATGGGTTTACCAGTTTTTCCTAAACAATGGTGTTCCTACTTTCCAATGTAGTTATCTACCCGTGTACTGTCTTTGAAGAATGCAATATTTTCAGTTCAGTCCTGGAACAAGCTGTTAAGATTTTCTTTTACAAATAATTTATACATAATACACATCAAACACAGTCATTTGAAAGTTCAGTGAAGCAAATAGTCAGAATTATAAAACAAACATGGATCCAGAGCCATATTTCTGCACGTCATGTAAATGCAAAAGATGGAAGAAACAAATCATAAGAATGCAACATCTAAAAATGCTAGGTCTATGGTTGTGGCTAATTATAACAGAATGAAATAAGCAAAACATATAATCCAGTCTAAACCAACATCTCAAGAACTCAACTATCTTTCTCCTGGAACTGAAAATCACCTTAATTATAACAAAAAAAAAAAAAAGGAAAACATACAATCCTGTCTAAACCGACATCTCAAGAACTCTAACAATCTTTCTCCTGGAACCGAAAAGCACCTTCAAATTTCTATTTAGCTTGTCTCAAGCATCTCCATAGCAATGTGGATTCTCAACCTCTGATACAACATCAGAGCAGCCTTAAGGCACAAACATGACCACTTTTGGGAGTTAAAGAGCTTATCCAAACACCTTCACACATCCTAATTTCTCATTTAGCAATTTCATATGAAAGTCAAGGTATTAAATAAGTCGGGCTGTGTATATCACAGCCCAATATTTTAGATCATGCCAAGCCACAAAGTAGACAACCTGCAGTCCATCCCAGCATGTGGCACAATCAGGTCATGCCAGACTGTACCAACCTGTAGCACAATCGGGTTGTGCCTGACATGGCCCCTTTGGGGTGGGGAGGGTGAGCAGGAGAGAAGAGGGGGGGACAGATGCACGACTGTGCAGCGCACAAGTGCTAAGGTGTTACTTGTCTTTATAGACTAAGAAAGAATTAGATACTTGTAATTGGAATAGTAAAGATTTACAATTTTGTTTTTTAGTAGTGTTTAAATGTATCTCTATGGGTAAAACCTTTAAAAATATCTAAGAAATTCTTAAAATTGCTCATGAAGGTACTAAAATGGTAAGAAAAACTCTAAATTGAAAAGGCTCATTACAAAATTTGAAGAAATTAGAATGAATGAAGATAAGGCACTTGAAAAGTTTTATGTTAAATTAAACAATATTGTGAATTCCACTTTCAATCTTAGTAAAAGAATTCTCAAAAATAGAATTATTCAAAAAGTCATGAGATCTCTTCCTAAATAAATTAGACCTAAAGTCACAATAATATAATTAAGGAAAGACTTAGATAAGGTTAAAATTGAAGAACTTATTGGTTCATTATAAACCCACGCATGTACTTTCCCTAATGTAAGAAGTATAAATCCATCGCATCAAAATCTGTTAATGAAGAAATAAATGATAAATCGAATGGAGAATTCCTGGCTGATTAGGTTTTTGTTTTATTTGTAACAAACGTCAAAAAGTTTTTCAAAAACCAAAAAAAAAAGATGAAAACCATAAAAGAAATATCGTTGATCAAAGAAATTAAAATAAGGATAAAAGAGAGTTCAAAGACATGAAAAGCAAGAAATCTCAAAAGGTGCAGTGTCATGAATGTCATGGCTTTAACCATATTCAAATTTAAACCCACTTTAAAAGACCAAAAAAAAAAAAGAAAATGCTTTAAATATTACTTTGACTTATGATGAAGACAATGAGAATAGCAATGAAAGTTCTACATAAGAAAATGAGTTAAATTACATGGCATTCATGGCTTCTGCTATTAGTTGTGAAGAAAATCCAAGTGAAAAACTATAATAATCTGATTACTTTAACAATGAGTCGGAAAATAATTTTTGAAACCTTCTAGAAGCTTGCAATAAATTATTAAAGAGTACTTAAAGATCAAAATAACTAACAAGTCAATTAATCATAAATTGACAGAATAAAAAAAAAAGAGATAGAGAGAAATAAAAGTGATTGGGATGTCTCTAGTGGGCCAGTCCAAAAGGGTAAGTGGTCCAAAATCTATGGCGGCCCATTTATTCCTGGGACGGTCAACGCTGTCATTGACCGGAAGAGTGCCCCAAGTAGATCGGACACGGCTTAAGATAAACACAACCTAGATTAAAATCAGCCCACGTGCACCTTCCCAAGCCTCAACGGTCGTCTGCCCTAATTCTCCACACCTTCAAGAATGACAATCTCTTCTGTAACGAAAATCTCCCAGAATCATAGTACTTCCCGGAAGGAAGGCTCACAAATCAGCGTGCAATCCTCACATGAAGCCTCAACGGTCACCGCGCGCGGCATTTTTACAGAAGGAAGGGATCCTCATTCCTGACTGTTGCAGCCTAAAATGGCACCCGCAACCATAATGGGAAAGGAAACGATCCCCACAAAGGGCGGGCATCCCGCCTCGCCACATAAGGAAGGCAATGAAAGCCCACGGTTATAAAAGGCCATGGAATCTCATTCCATAGGCATGTTCTCTTGTATACTCAAACTAACGAAAGCTCTCTAAGCTCTCAAACATCCCCTCACTCTGCTCTTTCTCTCTCTCTTTGTTATTAGTTCCCTGTAATCTCAATACTTAGATAAATTGCTCTCCACGAGCATCCCATGGCCAAAGCTACTCTCTACGAGTGCACCTCTGATCCTCGTTCTCAAAATCCCGCACCCGATATTCATCTCTGCATTCTCTGTGTTTACCTTCTTATTCTCGGAAGGCCGTTTACTGGCTTGAGTGTCGAAATGTTTACGGTAGAACAACCTCCCACCGTCATCTGACCTCTTGTTTGCAGTTGTGGTGTGCAGGATCTCAGGCATGAAGGACGATGACCGGAATCTGAAGAGCCAGCTCGACCCAAATACATTCGAAATTTGGACCCAGAACGCATCAAAAAGGATATCATACCAAATTTAAACATGCTAAAAGCAAATATAAAGAACTTGAAAAGATCAACAAGTCATTAAATAAAAAAATCAAAACTCTAGAAACTAATTTGGGAAAAACCAGAAACAATCTTAAAATCTTTTCAAGTGGAACAAAGAAACTCGATTATGTATTAGGACTAAGAAAGGCAGCTGAAAAAAAAAAAGGCCTTGGCTTTATAGAAAATATGTCAAATGCTAAGGAAAGCCCTAAATCTATTTTTATTCTGGCCACCTCTATCCCTAAAAGGAATACTATGAAAGTTCATATTCAATAATCAAATGAGATAACTAGAAAGAATACTTTTAAAAACCAACCCGAGAGTCAATCTAATATATCTCATTCCTTCCCTAGGTTTTTTTCCTACGTGTCCTAGATGTGAGAAATTGGTCATACACAACCATAATGTTTAAAAATTAGTTTTAGAAGTGATCACAAAAAAAACAAATATGTTGTCCATCAAATTAAACAATTAAATGATAAAGTTACAAAATTGAAAAATAAAGTAAACTAGGGGAAAAAAAGCATAGATCAAAAAAAGTGATCTTGCAAACCAAAAGAGTTGCATTACTTGTAACATGATTTTTTTTTTGGTTGCCTAACCAACTCCCATGTTGCACTCATGCATGGTCTTTCTATGTTTAGCACATCCCTCGCACATCTAATGTGCAGACCATTATGCACGTTGTGCCTAATGAGAGTCGTCTTGCGCTTTAGCACATTCATTCCATGACAAACATTCCAAAAACACACCTCTCTTGCGCTCACACACTAATTCATTATCTTATATGCCTAAAGCATGCTCAATGTGCTAACAGGTAAATCTAGCTATTTCCTCTTGCATTAAACAAGCACCGGTACTTTTTTTAACTCTCTCCTCCTTTTTCTCACCACATTTCACGAATCTCTCTCTCTCACTCTCTTCGCTCTCAAATCTTCTAGATCTTCTCTTCTACTCCTTTTTAAGGTAGATCTAAGGTATTTTCTTCTACATTACTTCTCTCTCAAGATATTTTGTCATCCTCACATGTTAGAAAGCTTGGATCTTCCATTTGTTTATCCTCTTTTTTTTGTGATATTTCTCATAAAAGTAGTCAAAATCTTGTTAGAAGTTGTTGTTTTGGGGGATTCAATTGTAGATCTAATCTTTTGTAGAGGTGCATTGTTTGGGTGGTCCAATTTGAACCTCATCCATGTTTGGCTTTCCCCTTTGTATATCTTTAGAGAGTTATTTGTTGAGATTTGTAGGTGTTTTCTAGTCATACCTTGTTTGGATACGACTGTGTTTAGCTTCATGCTATTTCTTGCATATTATGTCAAATCCGTGTTTTTACTAATTAGTTTTCTCATGTTGCTTTCAGATGACGATTTTCAAGTTCTCTGGCAAAATGACCTCGTATAGAGCCCTCTTGTGAGTTTGATTGGTTTGTAGACTCTTCTTCGAAGAGCTTCTTAGGAAATATATGAGTCATAGGCAATTTACTTTAGAATGAGAGGTCAATTTTTATTGTCTGGCACTAAAAGATTGCTCCATCAGTTTTCTTAGTCCAAGTGTTTTACTCAAATATTCATAATATTGACTGAGGGTCAAACTCATTCTTTACCTATCTAAGGGGGAGGGCTCTTTGGATAACTTTGAAAGTGATTGCGAGCACTTTAAATATTTTGATGGTACTCAACCTAGAATACCCTAACACTTTTCACTCCAGGCCATTATTTAACGAGGTTGCCTCCTAATTGCATAGTGCACCCCTAATATGGCATGGAAAATCATTCAAGACCTATCATCTCTCCCCCATTGCCTTGTCGTGTTTTATTATATTAACCAATATTTATCAGATGACACATTTTGTCTCCCTTCCTTTCAATAAGACCCACTTCCTTTATACTTTCCTTCTCAATCTGTCCATTGAATTACCCTCGCATTACTGCTCCAACATGATTTTTTATTTTCGTAAACAAGAAGGATGACAACCTCCCCCACGATTGTCTTATTCAGCATCCAATCATGGGTTTGGGGGTTTGCTTTCCAAATCTTCTGTGTCCCCCTTGACAAACCCATCATCTGCATTACCTTTGAGTAGAGTTAGGCTCATACCCACTGCATGTTTTAGATCGACATGATCCTTTGGCCGAGCCTCCATTAGGTGATGCCTCATCTCAGTCTACCCCTAGCCCTTTTGCACCACCTTTGTCCTCTACGATGGCTTCCTCCATCTATTATGAGTCAGCTTTCTAGGATGTTTGACCAGCTTGCCACTAGCTCTGCCAATCAATCTCTACTAGCAACTAATGTCGACCGCTTTGGGTCTCATCGTTGAGGGCTTTCAATGTATTAACGCTCATTTGGACGACCAGGATACCTATGCAAGGGAGAGCTTGGATCGCATCTTTGTCAAGCTGCATTTACTATAAAATCATGACGACTCGGGTGCATGATTCATGTTTGTTTTATGCCACTTTAATCATCATAAATCCATTCATGAGAATAGCTCAATGAAATCTAAGGTAATACTGTCTAGATGATTGTTTTAGGCTACAAATCAGATGCATTGCCATGAGAGTACCATTTAGTTTTATTATTTGAACCCATTCACAGTTATGTCGGAAACATAATTACAAGGAAGCTTTTGAAAATCTGCCATCACTGTGAGGTTCAAACAACATAATTTCAATTTCAATTTCTTACAGTAACATGGCACCACAACCTCTCCTACATCATGATGGGAAAGAAAACTAAAGCCTGATAAGCAAGGGCCTCCATTTACATACAAAGAGAAATTAAAATTGTTACACAGAGAAAACTAAACATAATTACAAGGAAGCCCATGTAATTGTTTGGGTTCTGCTATCACATACAAACATGGGCTTCATGTTTGTATTTAGTTTTCATCCAAGTATATTGATAGATAATTTGGTTAATCATATGATCCTTTAAGTATATTTTAAAACTGTTTGGATTCAAAGTCATTTCCATCTGCTTATGTTCTGGCATTAGATGTAGCCTGAGAGTCATATGAACAATTTTGTCCAGTTTCTACAATTCTTCAAATTTTGATCAGATCCATGGGTTTCAATAGTTGATTCCTGTTATATCTAGTTCATAAGACTTTCAAAAAGTTGGATAAGTCTTAATCTATGAGTTTAAGTCATTTTTTAATGAGATTATTGGACCTCTACTCACATGGAAACCGAATAATAGTTTCTGGTGTTGTACCATTTAATTGGCGTGCGACCTGTGTTCGAAGGCCAGTTTCGGTTATTTGAGGTTTGAGCTAGCATTCGAACGTCAACCTGACAGCTCGTTACTTGAACTGTTAGGTTGCTCTAACAATGAGGTTTGAGCAATGGGAGAAATTTCTAAACATAGAAATTTTCTGTTGTTTTATCTTATTGTTGGTCAGGTTTGGAAGAATGTGTGGAGCAGAATTCATATCTCATAGGCTCAAATTCTTTGGATTTGAGATCAGCAGTTGAATCAGTTTTGTGTTTGGTTTCTTTTAATATGTAGTCTCCTATCGAATTTGGGAATGGTGCATCTCATTAGGAAAATATGTTAGGTACGTATTCATTTCATCAATTGGATGAGAAAAAATCCAATGGATGAAATTAAAAATTAAAAAAAAAATCATCTAAATGGTTATTTTTAAAAAATTTCTCATGTCAATTTCATCTTATAGGAGAGAAAGAGCAAATATGGCCTTCGAGCGACATAATTTCAATTTCTTAATCAAACAACACGTCAACCTCCAACATAACCTGATTTAGTTTGCTGTTTGAACCATGAAATCTATCCCATTGTTTGAGCAACATACAAGTTAATGAGTAAACCTAACAGCATGGGGAACAAAAGCAACTCCTAGCTTTGAATAAACTGCACTAAATAAGAACTTCAATGCAAGAAACTGGTTTTAAACTTAATATCTCCAATTATGCCATGTTGAAAAAGGGAATAACAAAACGAAGGAAAGAAGGAAAACAATGTTTACATGAATTACTAGAACAGGACAGTTCACCTGATTGATTTGTCAATGTTCTGCCATGATAAGGAATATGATTAAGCTGTAAGCCCATCTCTTCAAGGGGGCATTACTGTGAGATATATTACAACTATACTGAAGTTACCTTGTAAATATTGAACCAGAAGTCCATTTTACTGGATACAATACTCTCAATCCAGAAAGGATTGGACTATGTAAAACTATGCCTTTCAAATTTGGGATATGCGAAGTGAGATCAACAGTAGGGCAACTCCCAACAGATTGACCGAAATTGTTCATCTTTGACCCTATACTGCTCTTTGAGGCATGCATGTACAGCATCAATGTCCGTATATGTCAGATTCAGTAGGCTGCTGCAAGGAAAGCCAATGGCTATTACACCATAAGTGGCAGCAGATAATGAACAGTGTCACTGTCTGCAAGATGATGGCCTCAATGTCGTCGATGATTAATCAAGTGAAAGAATGCTTTAAGGGGGCACCTTTCCTTCATAAAAGTTCTGTTTTTCAATTCCTAGGAGGTTGAATTCAGTGACTTAAATGGTCCTAATTATTAGAACACAACATTTAATCTGCACATAAAGTTGAAAACTCCATAAGCATGATTCATGCAATGAATGCATGATGGAATTGTTGAATACTCTGGAAGAAGTTATCTTGTAAAAGTATTTGTTTTCCATTGAATTTCATAGTTTGGAATCATCATTTTATGATGTTGAATGACCCAATCTTGCAATATGAGATCCAGCTCTCATGTTTCTGTAAGTCTTTGACTGTGCATGGACAAAATCCTTACTAAAAGATGCAAAGTGCGCATTACAAGCAAGAACATTAACCAAAAATGGTTGCATAATGATATGTCTTTGTTATATTTGAAAATTTCTTTTGATAAGTTTTATTGTTAAGTTGCATGCATCAAAAAACACTGAAATCACGAGACAGACTAAAACGCATGATAATAAAACATCCAGAAAGTGCCCAAATAGGGGGGGGGGGGGGGAGGGACTATTACAAATCACTGTTTCAAAACTTGTATTCTCTCACACGAGGGCAATGTCATCTTCCAAATGTTGCTAAGTAAAACATAGGGAGAAGTTCTTGAGAAAAAGAAAGCCCAAACGACAATATGTAGCTGTCTTGAATATTGTCTGATTGTGCTGGCTGTTGTGAGGGATAGAAGACATCTCTCATTACACGGTAAACAAGTGAGACGATGATCACCTTTCCAGTTGAGCATCCATATCCAGTGTAATCATACGTTTCAGAATAATTTTAGAAGAATAAATGAGAGAGATGGAATATCAGGATATATGCAAAAGCAACAAGCATAGATCACATACATTCGTGGCAAATTCTTTAGGTACATTTTCAATAAACACATTTATAAATTGAAACAAATAAGGGACATAGAATAACCAAGCAGTGCTCATTATGAAAATATTTTCAACCAAATTGTGAAAATCTACAACAGACAGTTAAAAGATTTAAATGATATCATATATAGCACACACCAAGTCGGCAGTGTTCTGTTTATATCCAGAGAAAATATAGAATTGCGTATCAAATGAACTTGTATCCAGAGACAACATAGACCTGTGGATCAAATGAACACTAATCTCTACTATCAGTAATGGGCGTGAGGGAAGTGAAGATGCTCCTTTGTATAAAACAATAAAACAAAATTGAGTTGCACCCACTTGTGTTCCCTTTCCTCCTACATAAATCACAAAACAATAATTGTCGTATCAATTGTGTTCTCTTCTCATCATTATACAGAAATTTTCAGGTCTAGTTGCCCTCCATTCCTCGCCCTCAAAATTAAGTGCATCTTCTCAAAATAACAGATATGGTCCTAATCTTTTCAGCTCATCAAATATGGGTTTGCATCACCCGTGGCAAGCCACATCTGAAAAAACATAGCATTCATTCAACTTACTCCATGTCACATTCATCATTGAGGCAAGGGAATTAAAATCATAAAGAAAATACTGCACTATTTTTTTTCCAGATTTAAAAGAAAGCTTCTTTCCTTCTCAGATGACCATGTCAGAATATCCACTTAGCTATACAAAGTTCCAATTACAGCATTATCAGCATACTTTTCTGATCAGATTCAAGTCAAACCTGATGGTTGCAGAGCCTTATGATTGAGATAGTGAAACCACCCCTTTATATTTATCATTATCATGAGGAGCTCCAATCCTCACCGTACAAAATCATCCACTTCTGTGTTCTCTGACGCAACAAACTGCCAAGAGACAATTTGACCATCTTTACCAGATTGTCCAAAAATAGATGTGTTCTAAAATACTGGTAGTTGATTACTTTTAATACTTGCAGAGTAGGTGGCAAGCTTTGCAGTGCATACCACTACCTTAAAGAAATAGGCGGCCACCTGGAGCACATGTATATGTATGTGTGGGTGTGTGTATGCTATGCAAAGTAGAAGTAGTGGAGAGTAACGTGTGAGTAGTGAGTGAGAAAGAGAAAAACAAAGAGAGAACACAAGTAGCCATTTTTACTTCTGTATTCTGCTCTTACTCTATTCTTAGCTCTCCAAGGGCTTGTGTAGCTAGGGTTTTTTTGCAACCAACACTTACATAGTAAAATTGTTCGTAGACTAAGTGTCCCGTGATTTTTTCCTCTTATTTAAAAGAGAATTTCCACGTAAAAACTATGTTCCAATATCTCTTCGTTGTGTGTGCGTGCGTTTGTCATCTTTGTCCTCATAGTTTCTCCCTGACCGACCGACATTCTCTTCCCCAATAGGTGGTATCAAAGAAACGTTATTCGTGCTGGTGTTATTTTTTTTTTTTTTTTTTGTTGACAGCGATAGAGGTGGGTCACAAGATAATTTATTTGAACGGCACAAACTATAATATTTGGAAGAGTAATGTGGCCGACTTTCTATTAATGAAGACAATGCATCTTCCAGTGTTCGCGGCGCAAAAGCCTAAGGCGAAATCAGAGGAAGAATGGGTTTTGCCCACAAACAGGTTTGTGGCTACATTCGACAGTTTGTGGACGATAACGTGTACAATCACATTCGGAATGAGACGGATGAGAAAACACTATGGAAGAAGTTAGAAACTCTGTATGCTTCTAAGACCGGTAACAACAAGCTGTTTCACTTGAATAAATTGATGCAAGTAAAGTACAAGGAGAGAACGCCCGTTGCCGACTACCTAAATGAATTTCAAGCGTGCGTTGACCAGTTGAACGGCATTAGCATCAAATTTGAAGACAAAGTGTAGGGTTTGTGACTCCTAATGACTTTGCTGGACTCCTGGGAGGTGATACGGATTACCACAACCAACACTACTCAAAATGGTATGGTGACCTTGGAAATGGCAAAAGGAGTTGTGCGAGGAGATGAGGCATCGATCGCAGGCCTCTTCTTCCTCTCAGTACTCCGACCTATTGGTCACAGAGTTCCGGGGAATGAGTAAAGAGCGTGGCCCAAAATCTGGAGAGAAGAGTCGCAATAAGTCCCGGTTGAGGTATCAAAACCTCGATTGTCATTACTGTGGGAAGAAAGGCCACATCAACAAACATTGTTACAAGTAAAAACGTGACAATAACGGAGAAAACAAGGAGAATAAAGCCGAGAAGGGACGATGTGAGGAGAAGGCCTCAGCCTCAGCAGTCACCGGAAGAGATCTCCTGTTGACTTGTGATGTAGATGATGTGGTAAACTTGACCGATCACAAGTCCAACTGGGTGATGGATACAAGTGCTTCACTCCACACCACATCTAGAAGGAGACTGTTCACATCTTATACTCCGGGAGATTTTGGAGTGATAAGAATGGAAAATGAAGAAATGTCCTAGGTTGTTGGCCAAGGTGATACGTCGCTTGTCACCAACAATGGGACGAAGTTATTACTGAAAGACGTCCAACATGTGCTTGATATCTGGTTGAACATAATCTCAGCTGGCAGACTAGACGATGAAGAGTATCGTAACACCATCTGTAAAGGAGTATCGAAATTGACTAGAGGGTCTCTAGTCATTGCCCGTGGAAAGAAGGTCTCCGGCTTGTATGTGGTACAAACTTCTGCTGCAGCCGGAGAAGTGAATGTTGCTAGTAGTGAGGGGTTCTCAAATTTGTGGCACTGCCGGATAGGTCAAGTAAGTGAAATGGGGTTGAGCAACTTGGCCAAGAAAGGCCTTATTTTAGGAGTAAAGGAGATCAACTTGAGGACTTGTCCTCACTGCATGGCGAAAAAAATAGCGGAGAGTCTCATTCCGAGGAGAATCGTCCACCAAGAAGGCTGAACCACTTGAACTTGTACACACTGATGTGTGTGGGCCGTTCAAAGATAAGTCATTTGGAGAAGCACAATACTTTGTCTCGTTCATTGACGATTACTCGAGGAAGTTGTGGGTGTACCCACTCAAGATCAAAGACCAAGTCCTTGGAATATTTAAACATTTTCATACTCTGGTTGAACGGCAGATGGGAAGAAAATTGAAGTGCTTTCGAAGTAATAATTACGGTGAGTACATCGGAGCTTTTGAAACCTATTGCCAGTCTCATGGTATTCGACACAAAAAGGCACTGTCAAAGACGCCACAATTGAATGGGGTAGCTGAGCGGATGAACCGCACTTTAATGGAGAAAGTCAGATGTGTACTCTCTGAAGCAAAACTTCCTGGAACATTTTGGGCAAAGGCTTTGAAAACCACTGTCTACGTCATCAATAGATCACTATCCGGCCCACTAAATGGAAAAGTCCTAGAAAAGTTATGGTTTGGGATGGAAGCATTGTGTGACCACCTCTGGGCATTTGGGTGCAAGACCTTCCTTCACATCCCAAAGGATGAAAGGACAAAGTTAGAATTGAAGACAATACAATGTGTCTTCCTAGGTTATGAGAAAGATGAATTGGGATTCAAACTCTATGACCCAATTGAGAAAAAGTTTGTCAAATCAAGGGACAAAGTATTTATTGATGACGAAACTATTGATGACATCGACAAAGAGAAGATGGCCGTGTCTGGGACCGGTCGGACTGATAAGATAAGTGCTGATGTTGTTGACCGGCACCTCTCTGTCAAGAGATTGACGGCCAAGGCATGGCCGGAGAAGACACTAAGGAAATACTAGTGCCAGATGAAAATGAAGATGGCGAAAACGCTGCAGAGCCAACCGAGATCATTCCTGTCCGGAAATCTTCAAGAAACCGCCGGCAATATATTCGCCTATCAGCCGGTGAGTATGTTTTGCTCACTGATGGAGGAGAGCTGGAAAACTTTAAAGAAGTTATGGAAGGCAAAAACAATACAGAATGGATGATAGTCATGCAAGATGAGATGGGCTCGCTGCATGAAAACCATACATTTAAGCAGGCTAAATTGCCAAAGGAAAAGCGATCCTTGAAGAACAAGTAGGTCTTTTGTTTAAAGATCGAAGACAGCACTTTGCAACCAAGGTATAAGGCGCGACTGGTGATGAAAGGATTTAACCAGCAAAAGGACATCGATTTTGATGAGATTTTTGCCTCTGTTGTGAAAATGTCTTCTATTCGAGTGGTACTTGGATTGGACGCCATCCTTGATTTAAAGGTAGAGCAGCTGGATGTGAGGACAGCTTTTCTGTACGGTGATCTCGAGGAGGAGATCTATATGGAGCAGCATGAAGGATTCCAAGTTAAGGGAAAGGAACACTTAGTATGTCGTCTAAAGAAAAACCTGTATGGGCTAAAGTAAGCTCCGAGACAATGGTACAATAAGTTCAAGTCTGTTATGGTAGATCAAGGCTACCGGAAGACTATTTCGAATCATTATGTCTTTGTTCAGAGGTTTTCAGAAGATAATTTTGTCTTTCTCCTACTCTATATGGATGATATGCTAATCGTTGGGATAAATATCTCTCGAATCACTGAATTAAAGCGACAACTTGAAAAATCTTTTGCCATGAAAGACTTGGCGCGGGCAAAGCAGATTGTGGGCATCAGAATATTTAATGATCACAAGGCAAAAGAAATTATAGATGTCCCAAGAAAATTGTAGAGAAAGTGCTCAAACGCTTCAATATGGATAAGTCCAAACCAATGAGTACTCCACTGGTGAGTCATTTTAGATTAAGCAGTCGGCAGTGTTTGACCTCGGATGATGAAAAAGTTACCATGAAAAACGTACCTTACTCATCGGCTGTGAAAGCCTAATGTACGCTATAGTCTGTACCATGCTGGACATCGCACATACGATCGGCACAGTTAGCCGATTTCTATCGAATCCTAGTAAGAAACATTGGTCAACAGTAAAGTGGATACTAAGATATCTCCGAGGGACTTCCAAGATGTGTCTGTGTTTTGGAAGTGACAAGCCTATATTGATTGGATATACTGACGCTAATATGGCCAGTGATGTCGACTTCCGAAAGTCCACTTCAGGATACTTAGTCAAGTTTGCCGGATGAACTGTTTCTTGGCAGTCAAAGTTGTAGAAATGCGTTACTCTTTCAACCACTGAGGCAGAATTCATTGTTGTGACTAAGGCTGGCAAGGAGATGCTGTGGATGAAGAAGTTCATCCGGTAACTTGGTTTTAAACAAGAAGTACGTGGTACTTTGTGATAATCAAAGTTCTATACACCTCTGCAGGAACTCCTCATTCCACTCGAGATTGAAACATATTGATGTTCGATATTATTGGGTGAGAGATATTATTACCACGGGACTGTTGCCACCGCAAAAAAAATCCGAACTAAGAAGAATGGGTCAGACATGATGACCAAGATACTGCCAAAAGGAAAGCTTAAAGCTTACTGCAATATGGCTGGACTAACGGATTTTGTTCCCCCATGGTCGTGATGGGAAGTTTATTGGGACTTTAGGTTACTCCTGTGTGGGAAGTGGCCGGAATGGAAGAAGACCGAAATGGTTTCACTTGGCCAAAATAGATGAAAGGCTGGAGTGGTCTCACTCGGCCGGAATGAAAGAAAGACCGGAGTGGTTTTTACTTGGTCGGAATAAATAAAAGGCTAGAGCAGTTATACTTGGCCGGAGTAGAATTTCCTGGGCGATAAATTCAGAAGTGGAACTTCCAAAGAGCTTTACAAGGCTGGAGAAGTTAAGACCTTCCGAGTGATAAAGTCACAATGAAGGTCAACTACTCATGATAGAAGACAGCTTGTTTGAAAAAGGCTAACCTGCAAAGTCAGCGTAGATAACAGACTTTGCAAATAAAGAAGTTGACTTTCAGAGCAGGTAGCCGTTTTGCAGAGCAGGTCAACTGCTCTCGGCGG
Source organism: Nepenthes mirabilis (assembly GCA_025585075.1). Lineage (NCBI taxonomy): Eukaryota > Viridiplantae > Streptophyta > Magnoliopsida > Caryophyllales > Nepenthaceae > Nepenthes > Nepenthes mirabilis. Next base: position 33,205 of record JAODPA010087488.1, read on the forward strand.
GAAGGCGTCTCACAGAGTAGGTGGTAGACTTTATAGTGCATGCCACCACCTTGAAGAAACAGGTGGTCACCTGAAGCACATGTATATGTATGTGTGTGTGTGTGTATGCTACGCGAAGTAGAAGCAGTCAAGAGTAGCGTGTGAGCAGTGAGTGAGAGAGAAAAACAAAGAGAGAACACAATGAGTAGCAATTTTTACTCTTGTATTCTGCTCTTGCTCTGTTCTCAACTCTCTAAGGGCTTGTGTAGTTGGGTTTTTTTTCTAACCAATACTTACATAGTAAATTGTTTGTGGACTAAGTGTTCCGTGATTTTTCCCTCTTATTTAGAAGAGGATTTTCACGTAAAAACTGTGTTCCAATATCTCTTTGTTGTGTACATGTATGTTTGTCATCTTTATCCTCACGGTTCCACCCTGACCGACCAGCCTTCTCTTCCCCAACAAAGTTCATTCCGAAAGATGCAACATGTGTCTGCCCAAAATGTTTGCTGAATGAAATTAATTTGTCTGCATTGTTACTTAGTTACCATTCCCTAGTTCCTAATCCTCTTCGTCTCCAAGTTCAAACCCTTCAATTTTCCAGAAATGGAAGAGATTCTTCTGTTCATAAGATGTCCAAACTAAACGAGAAGATACACCGTCATCAAGTCGCATGTTGCCAAATAGAGCAACCGGCTTTCTACGTACCACAGCCAAAACACCATCAAATTATCCATATATTCAAAAGCCTCCTAGCTCTTAAAAGCTGTTCAATAGCAAGCATTCCAAAGGAAACGGAACACCTTCGCTTGAAGGTAAAGCCCTAACAATCATGACAAAAGGCATGCTGCAGTTAAACCTCAAAATATGGGAAAAGAGAGGGGGGGTACCATAAGCTGATGAACACTCGCAAGCATAAAAAAAATCCAAAAACAACTTTGAGGAGGTCGAGAAATTACCCAATGAGATTGATGCGAAGACGTTTGCTCAATTCAACAAAAAGCTCAAACATCTGCCCTAAATCAGCTGCATTGCCATGAGAATACCAATTAGTTTTATTATTGTTTGAACCCGTTCACAGTTATGTCGGAAACATAATTACAAGGAAGCCATGAGAAGCTGCCGTCACTGTGAGGTTGAAACGACATAATTTCAATTCAATTTCTTACATGAACATGACACAACCACCTCTCCTGTATCATGATGGAAGAGAAAACTAAACCCTAATAAGTATGGGCCTCCATTTAAATCAAACCCTACAGAGTTTTCTCTTTCAATTTCATCTTTGTCGAGCTAGGAGCCACCATTTTTCTTAATCAGGTTTTTACTATAAGTTAAAAAAGAAATACAAAATCGATTTTTATTTCGTTCAAATGCCATGTTACTTATTAAAAAGTTCAAACATTTTAATTTGTTTTAATCAGAGTTATTATACGGGTTAAAAAATTGCTCGATCTTTCTCTTCGGATTTAACTAAAGCTAATCTGATCCCTATCTCTTCTAACCTAGACTCTACGCAACACAACTAAAAATAAAAAGTCATAGGATTGGCGAGACTCGCTCACCGATATATCTTTCAATATTCAAATTAGATATCTTTCTATGAAAATAGAAAGATGTAAGAATGTAAGAGAATATGTAGATGCATTAATAGAGGATTGAGTGTGAGTGCGTCCGACTTTGAGGCGGCTTAAGGATGCGTCCAATTGATGGGCAATTTAAGGGTACGTCCGATTGAGGTACGGCTTCAAGGCATGCCCGGAGGACCAAACTCTTAGAAAGTGGGTTGGTCTCGTAAAAGGATGGCCCTTTGAAAAGTGGGATGACCCCTTGGATAGATTGGAGGGTAGGCCTCCTTGAATGATCGGAGGGCAGGCCTCCTGAATGGGCTAAGCAGGCCTCCTAGATTAGAGGGTGGCCCTCCTAGAATGATTGGATTAGAGTACAGCTCCTCGACAGAGGACGGCTCCTAGATGGAGTGCATCTCCTCGACAGAGAGTGACTCCTAGATGGAGAGCAGCTCCTAGACAAAGTGCATCTCCTAGATGAAAGTCTAGCCTTCTAGAACAGCACCTTGGGTGGCAAACTCGGTGCCTCTTAGACAGAAGATTGGCCTCATAGAGGGAGGGTAGGCCTGCATTTGTGGGATAGCGGTTGGTTGGAGGAAAAATGAGACATTGTGAGTCGGCAGAGAGAAAGATATCTACCAGTTTATTCTCCATACGCGTAGATGGCTTTCTCTCTCCTTTTTATCTTGTCATCTTCCCTTTTCTGTGTGCTCAGAATCTTTTGGATTTCCCAGTCCCCCCTCCTAGTGGAGGAAAAGGTACATATTTATAGCAAGAGAGCGATCTGGCTTTGTCTTGTGTGTCAATGCTGGTGACAGTTATCTACCACGATTTGCTGAGCTACTCCTACCATTCTGGGGAAATGCCTTATTCGGCGGATATTTTGTAGAGATTTGTCGAGTTTGTTATTACAAGCTATCATAGCCATGTATGACAATTGCCTTCTTGGGGGGCGACAGTGTGATCAAAGGTAATATTCGCTAAGTTGAAACTGCCAATCCCATTATGGCAAGCGTCACGTGCAGGCCTTCTCTCGGCAAAGCCACTGAACTGCCGGGTCATTTCTGGGCTGAGTAGTTTGGGCTATTTATTGGTCCTGCCATGGTGCCTTTTGGGTTTCGAATTTCATAGAGTTTTGCTAGGCTTCTGTCGAGTCGATCTATTAGGTTACCAAATCCATCATGTTTCTAAGTATTCTCTTGTCTAGACCAACAATCATAATAAGTTGTTTTTATTTAGCTTTTTTCATTATTGATAAAATCCAATCAAATGATATCTTCTTAATAAAGTTTTGATTTGAAAAGGATGTCTCCTATGAACTCTTATGCATGTTTGGTTGCAATGCATTGACTTCCCTTCCAACAAATAAGAGGTTAAAGTAAGGTTCCCAGGCTCAACAACATGTTTTCCTCGTTCATGAAAATGACAGGCTTGGCTATAACTTATATGATCCAATTGAAAAGCAACATGTTAGAAATAAGAATTTTTTTTTTTATTTTTTTAAGGATCAAATCCTTGATGATGTTAAGAAGGGAGATGAGTTGATTTCACAAATAGTGACTATGAAGAATTTGGATTACACATCTTTGACTCCTTTCCCTATTCAAGTTGATGTTGATGTGCTAGATGATGCACAAGATGATCAAGAGGGTGATTTTGATGCTCTAATGCTAATATTACCGTTGATTAACATCAGATATCTATAATTTTACCAATTGTTTAACTTAGGGGGGTCCACCAAAGACTAACAACTTTCTAAACTATTGATGAGTATGTGCTACTGTTGGTAAAAAGCCCAAACGTGAGGTAGAAGACAAGGTAGATGAACAAAGGAAGAAGTGTGACAATGTCATGGAAGGTGTGCATGAGGATAGTATGGTAGATATGGTGAAGCTGCCTTGGGGAGAGAAATCTCAATGTTTATTATATCGACTTGTCCTTTAATTTTGATAAAGAGGGAGAATAAAGCGTCCATTAGAAATATGCTTATTATCTATTCTTAATTCAACACACTTCTATTATAATATCTTAGCAGATATTTTTATTTTCTTTCGAACCATAAGAATAATTCATACGTTGGGATATTGATATTTTATATATGGCTGTAATAAGAGATTTATTATAGTATGATATTCTCATGTGAGTTTCAAATCTTATATATAATATCTTTTTACGAAATATCAGTAATTCGACAGGCAATATCTCTCTTTAGTATCGAGAGTTCGATTCTTCCCCCTACCTCTGCAGCTACAAGTCTCGACCCTAAGTGAATTTTTATTCTTACATTAAGACTTTGCTCTACTCTTTAGGGACTTGTCTTTTCTAGGACGTCAATTGTCTGATTTGGGATGTAGAGTGGCACTGCAAATTTTTTTTAACTTAGCATAAAAGGAAAAATGGAAGCTAGAGCAAAAACAAAAAACATTTTAGGGTATAACGCCTAACAGAGAATTCGTGCTTTGTTTGAATAATAATTTATGCTTAAATATCATCCATTTTTTTGTATGATCTTCTACTTCCAATGTAGTGCGTTTTTAGTGATTTAACTTTCTTATTAGCTCTCTTTTGCACCAATATTGAGTTTATGGAAATTATTGTGAGTGTTGCGTGCTTGAGGTGATAGAGTTGATATAACCGATACTATTTATAGTTGATCATCATTTCAGACTCACAAATTGGATGGTTTTCTTCATTAGTTGTGTGTGTAGATTGTGTGTTGTTTTTCCTTCTCATAGATGCAAGCAGCATAAGAGTGGTTTGCTATTAGTGAATTTGTCAGCTTCCCCCCAACATTTACTTGTATCAGTGAATTTGTCAGCTTCCCCCAACATTTACTTAAATTTCATACCTATAAATAAAATTTATTCCCTCTTCTACTTTCCTATTCATTATCGAGATTATTTTTCTTTTGGTGACTCCTTACTGTAAGACAACCTCTGAGAATTATCCTACAATAAAATGAGGCTAATTTATTCTTGTCCAAAATCATATTCAATACAGAAAATGTAATTGTAATGGCCTAAGGAAGAAAAAAACATTATGGAAGAAAAATTCAAAACCCCATCAATCAGATTCTTCGAAATAAAATCAATCAAGATCATATTTGTGTTCAAGAAATTCTGAAAAGCAATAAGACAATCCAATAAAAGATCTAATTTACTTTGATATTGAGACATATTCTTCAACTCTCCCCTCCCTCCCAGAAAAAGAAAGATGAAATATTTGGTTTCCTTATAAATAAATCTTTTCATATCCACTTTATAAATATTTTAAGGTAAAATTATGTTTATTTATTTATTATTCATATAAATCATTTTATNNNNGAAAAAGTAAAGTAGTGTCCCAGCGCTTTTTACACCTCCGACTGGGTATAAATGCAGGGAAGGATCACAGGAGGAGGCGCGGCAAAGTTTCGGAGAGGCGGGTGGTTCAGGCAGAAGGTGGCGGCAGTGACCGGAGAGCCTGCTTCAGGAAACTGACAAAGCGGCTTTGTCAACCGATCGAGATCTTACTCAACAACTACGGAATATTTCTCTTAAATTTTCCGACCGCCGCGAGATGAGTATCGCAAGCGTGGAGCCATCCTGGGCAATCTCAGACTTTCTATTAAAGTCCGGCGGTTACGCCGTCGTGGACGGCGGCTTAGCGACGGAGCTCGAGCGTCATGGTGCTGATCTTAACGATCCTCTCTGGAGCGCCAAATGCCTCATCAGTTCCCCTCACCTTATCAGAAGGGTACTCTCTCTCTCTCTCTCGCAAGGAGGGATTTTTTNGATATAAAAAATAAATTTTTCTATCAAAAATAAAATTTTTTAAAATCTCGATGAGGCGAATCAACTGCTCTAATATTTCCACTCAAAGGTAATCATCGAGCATGTGTCATTATACCTTTCTCTTTTTACTTTTTTCTCTTTATGCGACTCTCTTGTATTCAAAATGATTACATATTTTTACCCTAAAATTGTGTATGGCCTTTTATAGCAGCTTCGTCGCACGTGTACCATACTAGATGCACAAAGGCAATAAATGTCACGTACGTACACCCCTTAGGCATGCACGTGTGGCATCGATTTTGTTATATATGTTCAAGCACTCATTAGTCACGTATGAGCAGTACTCATTCTATTTGTTAGATTAACTTTCATTCAAATGAATTTCGCCCAAACTTTCAATGAATAGTGTCATATGAGTGATCCTTATGCGAACATGCTACAATACTCTATATGGTCTATCAATTCAGTGTAAGACTTATAAAATAATGACTCAAAATTGAATAAATTATATCTCGCGACCTCGTGGGGACTTTCACTCAAATGAATTTTGCACGAACTTTCAGTGAATAATATCGTTTGATTGATCCTCTTACGAACATCCTACAATCCTCTAAATGGTCTGTCCATTGAATGTTAAACTTATAAGAAAATGACTCAAAACCGAATGAATTTTCTCTCATGAACTTGTGGGGACTTTCATTCAAATGGATTTTGCCTGAACTTTCAATGAACAGTATCATTTGAGTGTTTCTCATGCGAATATCCTACAATCCTCTAAATGGCCTGTCTATTAAGTGTGGGACTTATAAAAAAATGATTCAAAATCGAATAATTTTTGCTTTCACGACCTTAGAGGAACTTCTCACCACTCCAACGATTGTCATCTTTTACCCTTTGATGACTTTTCTTCCATAGAGATTCCCATGTCGGTCTCTACAAGCTTAAACAAATAATTAGCAGTGTATAAAACTTTGCTCAATTAGATTCTTTAACCCTATAAATCATAAAACTTATTTAAATATACTTACGATTATCAAAAATATTTGTAGAAACAGTTGCGCCAAAAGCAGTCTTGATCTGTAATATTCAAGCTTTTTTTTTTCTTTTTTCTTTTTTCTTTTTAAGATAACATATATTCTTGTGTGGCAGGTTCACCTCGATTACCTCGAAGCTGGTGCAAGTATCATAATATCTGCATCTTATCAGGCGAGTCATATTGTATTCAGTTTGATCTAATGGTTGGAATTCTTTTAGTTCTACTTCCTCATGTATTGAATTCCTTATTATTCCATGCATTTTTTTAAAAGTAATTAAGGACGATACTTGTATTAATTTATATAATTCACGACAATTTTCATAAAATAAATTTAAGTTCTGAATACCATAGTCAATTTGATCCATATATAAAGTCTACGTAAATAATCGGTCCAATGTTTTATTTTCTATTTTTTCTTCTTGAGCTTTTCCTTTATCCCTTCACAGGCCACAATTCAAGGTTTCGAAGCCAAGGGCTTGTCTAGAGATGAAGCTGAAGTTCTGCTTAGGAGAAGCGTTGAAGTTGCATGCGAAGCACGAGATATGTACAATGAGACTTGCACAAAGGGCTCTTGGGATGACCCTAAGAATGAAGTGAATTTAGGGCAGCGGCCGATCTTGGTTGCGGCTTCTGTCGGCAGCTATGGCGCTTACTTGGCCGATGGTTCTGAGTATAGGTGAGCCGTATTTTATCGAACTATTTAAATGGGCATTTAAATTTGAATCTAAAATTTCAGATCAAAACATACTATATTAGATCGTTTATATTAAAAATTGACTGTCTAAATTTTAGATATGGGTGAAAGGAGGGGCTTAGTAAAGACATTTATGAAAAAAAAATATCTATGTTAAAATGGATGAACTAATATAATTATCTCACCCGCCCGTCTTCTCTTCGTGCGGGAGCCCATTTTTCTCTCGTAACCATTGTTTCTCTTCTCTTCCTACGTTCCACGGGGTCACGGCCGTCACCACCACCGGTCCCATTTTCTAAAAAAATTTAAAGTATTTCTGCCCTAATATTATGCCCATTTAAATTTCTAAACCAAAGCCGTAATGGATTGCTAGAATTTAATAACAATACATTTGTTGTTATGTCCTTTGTCCCATTCAAAGTATATGACCATTTAGAAAATGTGTCATTATATTAAAAGAAAAACTAATCGAAAAAAAATATTTTTAAAAAGATAAAAATTATTTAATTAATATAAATAGTCAATATAGACAGTCTGATCTATCACATATTATTTCCCATCTCTTCGCAGCGGAGATTATGGCAAATCGGTCACCCTGGAAAATTTGAAAGATTTTCACAGGAGAAGAGTTCAAGTGCTAGCCGACTCAGGAGCGGATTTGATTGCATTTGAAACGATCCCAAATAAGCTCGAAGCAAAGGTGGTATTTTCTATCTGTCACGGTATAAAATCATATTTTCATTTTCACATAAAAACTTTGATCTTTCTGATATTTTAGTTTGTTGACATCGAACCCACAATAGGGTTTAGCATGCAATTGATGAAGGCAGCTTGGATTTCGTAGTTGAATCCGTTATCATTCTTTACTCTTTCAATTAAAAGTTCAAATTTTTGAGTTTGTTGGTTTTCTTAATATTATATATATCCGTTATTTGATTAGCAATTGTGAAAAAAACATAATAATAACACAGCAAATATTAGATTTATGTGAAATTTTTTCATAAGTAAGAATTACTTGTAGGGTTATAAGATGCAATTATAATGCGTTTCTAAAAACTCAAACAAAATCCTACAGAGCAACTCCAAATCTATAACAAAATCGATAGACCAAGATGGTGGGAGGAGGGGGTAATGCATACTTTTTGAGTCGGGTTTTTAAAACAATTCAATTATATAAAATGAATTCAGATCCCAACCAAACTTTATTGTATGTGCTTGCATTGGATCAAAGTCTATGATGTCTATGCCTTGAAAATATTGATTGATCCCCTATTTCTCTGTGCAAATCATTCTCTATAATCCTTGATACAGCTATACAAATTTGATATCTTATCTACGTAAGACATTATGAGATTTTAATTATTCATGAATTGATAGAATCGTTATATTATTTTATAATTTAATAGGACTGAATCAAATATTAATGAAAGACTTAAATCCATGATCAAAGTTCTATTCACAAAAAATATGGGATTGGTTTCTCTCACTTTATCTTATCTCTTTTCAATCATTCATTCATGAGAATTACAGAATTTTCTAATAGGAAATTATATACAGCTTTTGGGAAAACTTTTTCAATTTAAAGTTAATGGAAGTTTTTTCTTTAAACTTCCTCAAATACAAATCTGAAAATCGCCCCACGGAAAAAAAAATCGTCACTGTATTGTCAACAAATGATGATATTTCATTTATCGGTATAAAGATAATTGATTCTTTAATTACAAAAATATTATTCTTTTTAATGAAAAATTGGGCTTATTAAAGGAAATAATTTTTCAAATAAACTATAACAAAACTATATAAAACTATAATTTTAATCATTTTGAATAAACTACTAAATATGTGTTACATTATACGAGATAATTTATGCCTCTAGCTGTTGTAGTAAAGGCTGACCGGAGACTACAAAGTAATGCAGGCATATGCCGAGCTGCTTGAGGAAGAAGACATTAAGATTCCAGCATGGTTTTCTTTCAATTCAAAGGACGGCATAAATGCGCCCAGCGGCGATTCCATTTCGCAGTGTGCCTCAATTGCAGATTCATGCGGTCATGTTGCTGCAGTTGGAATTAACTGCACTCCTCCTCGATATATTCTTGGCTTGATTCAATCTATAAAGAAGGTTTGTTTCTTCTATATGATAATTTTTCCATGATGAATTGCCACTTTCAATCAAGAAATCATCTGCCTCTTTTATGGAGAGGATCATATGTTAGAATATAAATTCGTTCTTAATCCATCGCCTAGTAGTTTTAGTTTTTGAATGGTTGTTTGATCAAATGATCTTGGATTCAATTCATAAAATCCCCATTTCATCATAGTTATTATTTCTCTATATATTGATCTTGGAGTGTTAATTGATGTTTAGAAACACAAGAAGCATTCACATGAGGAGTATGTTACAGTATAAGTTCATCTTTTAAAGTCATTTAGAAAGTTAAGTCTTGAATTTTATCAAGCATTCACATAAAATCCAAGAAGATCTGCTTGCACTCTCTGAATTCTCAAGCTCAATGAAACTTTTAGGAAGAAAAATTAGTTTGTGAGAATTCATAGTCTTATTGGTTGATTCATCATATTAACTGAAATTCTCCTGTATTTATTGGCAGGTAACTAATAAGCCGATAATTGTGTATCCAAATAGCGGTGAAACTTATGATGGCATTCTGAAGAACTGGGTGGTAATTTTTCTTCCCCATCTTACATAAACTATAATGAGTTCTATAGGAATAAGATTATATATTTAGAAATTTTCAAAATTACAATACGAGAAGTTTTATATGTTAGTTCACATCCTCCTATGTAAACGGTATGAATTAATGTGCTTTATAAATCGCATAAGATAATACCAAAAGCGATTGCTGTGAGGTTGTATTCTTGTATTTTTCTCGACATATACCTGCTTGGAATCCTTAAAAATCAAAACCTATGTTATAATTGTTGAAAAAAATTAGAATCTTTGAGTATCAAGTGAATCAAATAATTTCATAAATATAAGTTTTTAAAGATATGTTATAACATTATTTTTTCTAAGACATTAAATATCTCTTATAAGTGTAAATGGGCTAATATAGATCATCCCAAAGAGACAGTGAAATATTATGTGACTATATTTTGTACTAATAACATCAAACATTAGAACCTCTAACAAGACAAAATTTCTAACGCTTATTAACTTATTCCTGTGATAAATAATCATTCAGTATGATTTGATAATTGTGAGTTTCTATTTCCATATCCCCTTTTTTTTTGGCAAAAACTAATAGAACATATCTATTTATAAACAATACTTATAGACAATACAATATATAAAAAATATATGTTTAATTAACTTAGACAGTTAAAAAATTAAATTGGTTAAATGGTAGTTGATTATTAGATTATCTGATAAAATTACGAAAAATAATTTTTGAATGTCACATAAGTTCCATATGCACACCTCATAAATTCATCATTGCAATTATAAAATTAAAGATTTCAAACAATAATACCAAACCCAACATTTCTTGTTCCAAAAATCATCCATAATATCCCATATTTAAACCCTAATTACTTGACTATGTGTTTGCATGATTGTAGAAATCAGCTGGGGTTGAAGATGAAGATTTTGTGTCATACGTTGGGGAATGGCTTGAGGCTGGGGCATCCCTTATTGGAGGATGTTGCAGAACTACTCCCAACACCATAAGGGCTTTGTCTAGGACTCTCCTCTCTAAATCTGCTCTGTCAAAATGAAATTTTTATACTTATAATGTTTTCAAACCAGTTGGTTGACTCCATATTTTATCAGTTTAATGCAGCCGAATGCATTGGAAGTTTTCTTCGTGGTGTGTGTATATGTAGCAAATAATGCCGATATTTTGATCTTCATAGTTAAGATGACTTCTCTTTCCATGCAATATTTGTTTATTTTTATTATATTATGATTTAAAAGTTACGTGTTCAGGTCATAAAAATAGCTTTTTATTTGCAATATTTTTACTTCTGAGTTATTAGTTAATTTTATTTTATCACTGATTAGATTCAAGTCCCTTCAAGGAGGGAAAAAGAAATATTTTGTTAGGTCTCGTATGATTGTAGATTGTAATTCTAAATAAAAATTAGAATTTCATACCTAATTTTGATTCTATTATTTGACGTCATGCA